>JAXCGZ010019370.1:0-61988 GCA_037179515.1 Halocaridina rubra | reverse complement strand
TCTGTCTCCTGCCTTGTGTCAACTTCCTAGACCAGCTCTCGAGCCACTTGAAACGTTCCAGAATCGAGTCATGAGATTTATCTTGGGATGTTCTCTCTCTACCCGTATTGTGAGTATGCAGTTGGAGCTCAACTTGCCCCCTCTTGTGGATAGGATTTATGCCAATGTGTCCTATTTTACTGTTAAGTGTCTTCACTACCCCTTTCTTGCTCCGTACTTCTCTGCTGTCATGAGGACGTCCCTGGATCCAGACGCACCCAGGCTCCCACTTCGAGCAGGAGGTCATAACCTTATCAGGGTGGTGAGTGACATTCTCCGTGGCCTTGACATCGACCTGCCAGTGCAGGCGGCTGTCCCAGATTTACCACCCTGGCGTGTCCCCCTCCCCGCTGTCACATATACACCGACCTCGAAGGATGTCTATCCCCCTTGCAGAGACAGTTAGCTCTGGAGACTATCGCTGATGTGTCCACGTCTGTCCCTGCAGCACACCACGTCTATGTTGATGGTTCTGTGCAAGCAGATGGGAGGGCGGCATGTGCTGTGTTTTCCCCACCATGGAGCCGCCTGTGCCGGCTGATTCATGGATTGGCCGTAGACTACCCACCTCGTCGAGCTCCACCTACTGTGAACTGAATGCCATCTTGGATGCCGTGACTCTCCTTGTTCGACGACGAGTGAATGGGGTAATAATTTGTGACTCCCAATCGGCCCTACAAGCCCTATCCTCGCCAAGACCCATCTGTGGCCGTGCTGTGGGAGATATACTATGTCGCCTCGCAGCCGCTCGGGATGCTTCTCTTGTTGTGTCGTTTGTATGGACGCCATCTCACATTGGGCTGACTGGCAACGACACAGCGGATCGTCTTGCCAAGGCGGCCTGTATGCTGGATGGGCATGCTGTGGACGCTGAGCCCTCCCTCCGATGCCTACGTAACATCATCTACTCAGCTGGGTTTGCCATGACGGTCCAGCGCAGGGACACGGAGAGGGCCAACAGTGTGTCCATACAGCACCATGATCACTTTCTTCACAGTCGCTACAAGTATCGCAGACGCGGGTTAATGGTGCGGAAAAACAATGTAGTTAGTGCTCGGCTCAGAATGGGGTATCGGCCTTTATGGCAGGTCTCCCAGACTCTAGATATGCCACAGTACACCTCCTGTAAATTATGCGACCGTCCTAATGCTAACACTCTTGACCACTATTGTCTTCAGTGCCCCACAGTGAGAGATGTTTTACCACGAGGTCAGAACTTAATACAGATCTGCTCATTTTTACTTAATGATGACAACCTTGATGTTATTCTTGCTCGTTATCCTCACTTTGGTGGCCATTAATTATATTGAATTATACATATATTTTCTGTATGTTGCTGTATAATTCTGTTTGTGCATTCTGCGTTTCTCTGAGCTTTACTCTTGTATATAATGTACTCTGTGCTGCCATACTGTGAGTTGTGTGTTAGTATGCAGCAATGTTTTATCAATGTGTACACCTCCCTGTAAACTATGTTCTATTCTTGGTTTTGTATCCATTTGAAGCATTATTTGTATGAACTCATGTAATGTCTGACGCCTTGGCGCAATAAATTAATAAAATAAAATAAAATAATCTCTCTCTCTCTCTCTCTCTCTCTCTCTCTCTCTCTCTCTCTCTCTCTCTCTCTCTCTCTCTCTCTCTCTCTCTCTCTCTCTCTCTCTCTCTCTCTCTCTCTCTCTCTCTCTCTCTCTCTCTCTCTCTCTCTCTCTCTCTCTCTCTCTCTCTCTCTCTCTCTCTCTCTCTCTCTCTCTCTCTCTCTTCAATGAAAAGAGAGAAAGTTTTTATAAAGAAAGGCTAAAGGAAGTCAGAGCCACGATTATTTGAATTCCTCTAAGACTGCTTGTAAGAAAGTGAAGTCTGTCATCAAGGAGGCCCAAAGAAATGAACAAATTAGGGTTTTATCAAGAAACAAAGAGAGTCCAAAGGAGTTTTGTTAATCATGTAAATAGTAGGAAACCATGGAGAACCAATCGGGCTTATACGCATCATCAGCTTAGATGTGGCCATCAACTATTGTGCTTCAGTCTATGCACAAGAATAGTCGAATATGGCAAGCCCAACCCTAGTCCATGAAAGAGATGGTTTTAATACCATATGAAGTACACTAGAAGAGGTAGCAAGTAAAACGGATAGGCTAAGTCGTCTGGGCCGGATGGAAACCTTGCCATATTTAAAATAAATACGGGATCAGTTAGCTCCTTCACTTTTGGAATCTTCCATAAATCACTGAAACAATGGAGATGCCAGAAGACTTGAAATTAGCTGTCACTGTGATTTTTAAGAAAGAGGATGGAGATGGTCCTGGGAATTATTGTCCAGTTAGCCAGACCACTATTGTAGGAAAGATTTTAGAAGGAATAATTATAGATTGGATTGTCAAACATCTGGATATCATAACCTGATTTTAAACTCACAGCCTGGCTTCAGGTGATGTAGATTATGCCTGGTCAACATGCTTGAACTTTTCCATAAACAGCTGAGCGAATATGTTAAAAGTACAGGAATAAACAGCTTTTACCTGAACTTTTAAAAGGCATATGACAAAATGCTTCATACCGGAACACTGTAAAAGGCATGTGCATAATGTATCAACAGTGAAATTACACTTTGGATTGAAAACTTGCTAAAGAATATAATGCAACGTATAGCCATAAATGGAGCATCCTCTGTCACTTCTGGAGTTCCACAAGCATAAGTCTTTGGTTCACTCTTGTCTATCATTTACATCAACGACACATATTGATCCACTGAATGTGATCTCAGAATGTCCTGATAACAAAATTCGAAGTAAACGTGAGCAGCTCTGAAGGAACTTAGAAACTCCAAGCAGACTTACTTAGGGTGGGGAATGGTCTAAGACATGGCATATTCATGTAACTTTGAGCAATAGAAGTTAAAGCTTACAGGTCATGCATATCCAGGGACAGATTATTCACTCTTGGGTAAAATTCTCAAGACAGCGGTTCTAGAAAAGGACTTACGTGTACTTATTATTAGTGATCTGAAATTTTCCAAACAGTGCCTAAAAATGGAAGAAAAAGCCTAGATATTGTTAGGCTACATTGAGATGGATTTCCGTCATTGGAATAAAGAGATGGTTCTTACATTTCAAAACTCATTAATATGGCCACTTTTGGAATATGCTACTCAGTTTTGGTCAGCTACACTTAGGAATAACATAGACTTGAAAGATTCAGGCAAAGGGTACAAAACTCACTGCATCCCTCAGGAGACTTAGTTACTATAATAGGATTGTCTTAAGGCTCTGGGACTGTTTTCATTGGAAACTTGCAGACTGAGAGGTTAGCTCATTGAAATATTTAAAATACCGGATGAGTTTGACAATGCTTACCACCAAAAACTATTTAGTCTGAAAACAAATTTAGCTTGTGGTCATGACTGGAACTTAGATATTAAAAGGTTTAGCACTCGGGTATGTGAAAATCTCTTCACATACAAGATTTACTCCATCTGGAATAAATACTCAGAGTCGCTAACAGCACTACCATAGGGCAGCTCATACGAAATATTAATAGACTCCTTCACTCTCTATTATGAGTTTGTACTGGGTATGTATTACTTTCTTGAATATATTTAAAGACAGTTTATATCTATTTAAATTATGTAAATGTTGCTTTGTATGATAGTTTCGTTTGTTGTAGTTTAAGTGCATGTATGTAGATTTACGGATATTGTATGTATACTTATTAATTTATGTTAAGAATATATAAGTATTCTTATGCATAATATATATATATATATATATATATATATATATATATATATATATATATATATATATATATATATATATATATATATATATATATATATATATATATATATATATATATATATATATATATATATAGAAAGCAACAACACTTAAGGTAACACAAAGGGAGAGATCCAAGCCTCACAGAGAGATGAGACCCAGTCCTATGAAAAGAATGTGGATAGTTATGGTGCTACTGCAAAGGTAGTAAATAGTAAATCAGAATGTGTATTCTGTGGTTGACAAGGTCATAAGTCTGAGCAGTGTAATAAAGTAATTAGCATTCACACTCCAGGACTAGCAGAGGCTGCTAATGTGTTAAAGTCTAATGGTCACAAATTGGGCAATGAAGATATTGATTGTGATTTACTTGAGAACATTGACATTGTTATAGGTTCCTTACATTTTAGTCAATTTGTTAGTGGTATTAACAAGTGGGATGTCTATAATTTGATGGAAACAACGGATGGTGTCATTCTGTAGGGTCATAATCCTCGTGATACTCAACATGGACTCAGTAATGTACAAAACCAAATTGTTATGTTAGTAGGCACAGTTTTTGGCCTGCATCTACTCAAGAGTTGATTGAAAAGGCCATACAGCCTGTTAAAAAGTTGTGGGAGCCAGAGAGTATTGGGGTAAATAAGCAAGAAGTGCGTTACGAATATAAAACTGCACTTGGAAGTTTTACAGAGCCTGTTCCCTGGAAGTTAATCCACATTCCTCTTCTACACAATTTTCAGAGAGCCTTTGGACATATGAAGCCTCTAGTAGAACAGGTGGAGGAGACATTGGAAAATTTTCATGTAGGTAATTTGTTGGATGCTTGTACCAGTGAAGAGAAACAGTCTGATATATACAATACTGCAGATGTAGAGTTGGCAAAGGACGAAATATCACTGCAAGCATGTTATTCTAACAACGCAAGATTTCAAAGGGTACTGGATCAGTGCCTTTCTGGAAAATCTAGTGTTACCCCGCTGTATCGCGCTTCTTGGTTCGCGGTCTCACTCTATCGCTTTTTTTTTTTTATAAATTATTATTTTATTTTATGGGTATACGCAAAAATATTAAAATATTGAAATTTTTTTTTTCAGTATTTTCATTTTTTTTATTGAATTTTTTTTTTTCATTATTTAATTGATAAAAAAAAAATTATTTCCCAGCCTACGAATAATAAAACAGTAAAAAAATAGTAAAAAACATAAATTTAGATATACGTACGTACAGTATAACTCACAGTATAGGGTACTGCATCATGCAAAACAGTGTCCGATAGCGTACAATGTATTGGGGTCACAGCTACGTGAGCTAGCATATATATTTATATTTCCAGTAGTTTCATGATTTTATTGATAAAAAAACGTATTTCTTAGCCTAAGAATAATAAAACAGCAAAAAATAGTAAACAGTATTGCACCATGTAAAATACGATACCGGTATCAGTGTTTCGGAAAACGCAAAGGCTCTCACCTACGTGACCAAGTGAATATTAAAATTTTCATTATTTTATTGATAAAACAAGTATTTCCTGGCCTAAGAATAATAAAACAATAAAAAATAATAAAAAAAAATAATTTCCTCCGGGGTCGAGAATGATGATCATCACCTCATTCACGGTAAGTTTACCTATCATGTACAAATGTATGTCACGTCATTATCACCTCATTCACCGTAATTTTATTTATCACTTTCATAAAAATTTACGTTGCTTGCTGTTATTTATAATGTAAAGGGTGTTTTTTTAACAGTGCAGGGAGGGTTTATACAGTACGTAAATGAAAAAATAATTGTAAATGAGTATGTATGTCACGTCATTATCACCTCATTCACCGTAATTTTATCTATCACGTTCATAAAAATTTACGTTGCTTGCTGTTATTTATAATGTAAAGGGTGTTTTTTTAACAGTGCAGGGAGGGTTTATACAGTACGTAAACGAAAAAATAATTGTAAATGAGTATGTATGTCACGTCATTATCACCTCATTCACCGTATTTTTATCTATCACTTTCATAAAAATTTACGTTGCTTGCTGTTATTTATAATGTAAAGGGTGTTTTTTTTTTAACAGTGCAGGGAGGGTTTATACAGTACGTAACCGAAAAAATAATTATAAATGAGTATGTATGTCATGTCATCATCACATTCACGGTAAGTTTTCCTATCACTTTCATAAAAATTTACGTTGCTTGCTGTTATCTATAATGTTAAGGGTGTTTTTTTTTTTAACAGTGCAGGGAGGGTCTATACAGTACGTAAATGAAAAAATAATTGTAAATGAGTATGTATGTCACGTCATTATCACCTCATTCACCGTAATTTTATCTATCACTTTCATAAAAATTTACGTTGCTTGCTGTTATTTATAATGTAAAGGGTGTTTTTTTAACAGTGCAGGGAAGGTTTATACAGTACGTAAACGAAAAATTAATTGTAAATGAGTATGTATGTCACGTCATCATCACTTTCACGGTAAGTTTTCCTATCACTTTCATAAAAATTTACGTTGCTTGCTGTTATCTATAATGCTAAGGGTTTTTTTTTTTTAACAGTCCAGGGAGGGTTTATACAGTAAGTAAATGAAAAAATAATTGTAAATGAGTATGTATGTCACGTCATTATCACCTCATTCACCGTAATTTTATCTATCACTTTCATAAAAATTTACGTTGCTTGCTGTTATTTATAATGTAAAGGGTGTTTTTTTTAACAGTGCAGGGAGGGTTTATACAGTGTAAGCGTAAAAATATATTAAAATATCTATGTACATATAGGCGGATCCTACTTCGCGGATTTCCTGGTTCGCGGTGGGTCCCGGAACCGAACTACCGCGATAAGTGAGGCAACACTGTATATCTAAAGAAACAGTCTTTAGTTTAATCTGGAATGTTGATACAAACACGTTGTCTTTGAAAGGTCTGAAGACTAAAGAGAAAGTGTTGATCAAACAGAAACTTCTGTCACTATTGAGTATAGTTTTTGACCCCTTAGGTCTAATTTCACCCTTACTAAGAAGAGGAAAAATTCCTATTCAGAGAGACTGGTCTGAAAAGCTCTCATGGGAAAATCTGTTATCAGAAGTATACAATGAGGAAGCAACAAATTATGAAATATCAGAACGTCAATCTGCCCAAAGCGTTAAAGAATTATGGGCAAGCTTAATCACTGATGCTAAATGGTAGCACTGACGGGGAGACCCCCCTTTTTCTATTTTGGAGGGGCCCAAGATGACTTGAATATATTTCAAGACAGTTTAAATCTACATAGATTATGTAAGTGTTTTGCAAGATAGTTTCGTTGAAGTGCATGAATGTAGATTTACGGATATTGTATGTATGCTTATTCATTCATATTAAGTATGTATAAGTATTCTTATGCATAGTGTATGTATAGCTCAGAGGTGAAGAGCGAAATCTGCTTTGCGAGGCTTTCTGCCTATCAAACTTTTATAGCGTCATGATAAAGTTAATTACTTTGAGTAAACAGAGAGTTCTATGTAATTATAAATTTCCACGTGATCATTACATGATTTTTCTTGTTTTGAATGAACGATATATTTAATGTCATTGTGAAAGTTTGTTCTAAAGATTATGAAAAATGTGACCGATAGAGTTTTGTTACTTGTTTCATTTGTGAGTTTATTCTCAGTTGCTCTAGTGCCGTTATGAGACACTCATGTTTACCGTGATTAGTGACGGTGCTTATAAGTTTGATGATAAGTAATCCGTTGCTCTCGTGAGGCGCTACAAGAAACTCAAGTAGAAGAACGTGGATCAGAAGATATTCGAGTTTGATTCGGAGTCCCATGATTGCAGACGACATTTGGGTTTTATGGATAGATTAGCACAGATTTAACTTATTTCTAACAATATCTATTACTACGTGTGAGGGACAGAATGAGCTCATTTTAGTAGAACACTTATAGGTAGAATATATGTTGGACATTTTATTATTCTGTATGAGGAAGCTTTAAGGTTAGGAGAGTTTATCTGATAATTCACCTATCACCAGTTTACAAATCCCCTTATAAAATATTTGCATGTATGCCTATGCATGTAATAGTAATTATATTTTATTGGTAGAGGATTTAATTTTGAGATCGTTTGTAGGCCTCTACCGAATTCGTGTCTAAGGATTTTCAAATTTAGGGGGTTATAAGATCAAGGGTTAATAACGCATAGCAAATCCTCCACAATTATCATGTAACTACGAAGTATCCTTGGTATAGACCGCAAGATCTATACGATAGTTGTCCTATCCTTGTAACTCTGGCAAAATAGTAGCGTCCGCGACTCTGAGGCAGCAGGTCTAGGGTTCGCGCCACGTCATGGACTGAGGTTAGTAAGGGCATGCACTCAGGGTAACGATTACATCTGCCAAAACAAGTCCTTCGCAAGAAGGCAACCGTCCTAGCCCTTAGTAGAAAAGGGAGTTTGTGACGTAAAACCGAATCCAATATATATATATATATATATATATATATATATATATATATATATATATATATATATATATATATATATATATATATATATATATATGTGATTACCTAATTGTGTTTACGGGAAAGAGCCCAAAGCTCGTATCTTCCCGTCTCCTGATCGATTCCATTTTAGACTTAGTGATACTTATCATACCTGTCCTTAAAACTATGGATTGAGATAGCATTAACTACCTCCTCGCTTAGCGAATTCCAATTATCAACTACTCTTACACTGAAAAAGTATTTCCTTACATCCTGCAAAGAAGGTTTCTTACGAAGCTTCAAACTATGACCTCTAGTTTTAGAGCCGCCACCGCCCATCCACTCAAAACCTGAGGGCTGTCACCATATCCCCCCTCACTCTTCTAGCTTCGAGTGATGGTAAGTCTAATTCCCTCAGCCTCTCATCATAACTGAGATTGCATATTTCTGGCACCAGTTTCGTGGCATGTCTTTGAACTTTTTCAAGCTTAGCTATGTGCTTTTTCAAGTGCGGATTCCAAAAGGGGGCTGCATATTCGAGTTTTGGCCTCACATAGGTTACATAAATATTTCTGAACATTTCCTTGTCCATGTGCCTGAAGGCTACCCTTACATTTGATAAGAATGCATATGCGGCCCTTACTATGCCATTTATATGTATTTCTGGAGACAAATCTGCCAGTATGTTTACTCCTAGATCTCTCTCATTTTCTGTCTCTTGAAGTTGTACTCCAGCCACCGAGTAGTCAAGCTTGGGCCTTCTTGCACTTGTACCCATTCTCATTACCTTACATTTTGAAGTATTGAATTTCATTAGCCACTTTTCTGACCACTCATGCAGATTATTTAGATCTTGCTGAAGTTCTCTACCATTGTTCTCGTTTTTTACTTTCTTCACAATCTTTGCATCATCTGCAAACATATTCATGAATGAATTTACAGACTCTGGTAGGTCATTTACATATACAAGGAACAAAAGTGGCCCTAAAACTGAACCCTGTGGAACTCCACTACTAACTCTTCTCCATTCAGACACTGAGTGTCTTACTCTAACCCTCTGTTCCCTTCCTTCTAAGTAAGTTTTTATCCATTCCAAAACATTTTCACCTATTCTAGCCATTGATTGCAGCTTCCTAATAAGTCTCCCATGTGGAACATTGTCAAACGCTTTCTGGAAGTCTAGGAATATGCAATCTGCCCAGCCCTCTCTTTCCTGTAAGATTTGGCTTACCTCATCATAAAATTCTAATAAGTTTGTTACTGTTGATCTACCTTCTCTGAAGCCATGTTGCCTCACTGACAAAAAGTTGAAGGATTCCAAGTGAAGAGAGATATGTTTCCTTAGTAGTTTCTCCATAACTTTGCAAACTATGCTGAACATTTCCTTGTCCATGTGCCTGAAGGCTACCGTTACATTAGATAAGAAGGCATATGCTGCCCTTACTATGCCATTTATATGTATTTCTGGAGACAAATCTGCCAGTATGTTTACTCCTAGATCTCTCTCATTTTCTGTCTCTTGAAGTTGTACTCCAGCCACCGAGTAGTCAAGCTTGGGCCCTCTTGCACTTGTACCCATTCTCATTACCTTACATTTGAAGTATTGAATTTCATTAGCCAGTTTTCTGACCACTCATGCATACTATTTAGATCTTGCTGAAGTTCTCTACCATTGTTCTCGTGTTTTACTTTCTTCACAATCTTTGCATCATCTGCAAACATATTCATGAATGAATATACAGACTCTGGTAGGTTATTTACATATACAAGGAACATAAGTGGCCCTAAAACAGAACAATTTGGAACTCCACTACTAACTGTTCTCCATTCAGAGACTGAGTGTCTTACTCTAATCCTCTGTTCCCTTCCTTCTAAGTAATTTTTATCCATTCGTATGTGATTACCTAATTGTGATTACCTAATTGTGTTTACGGGAAAGAGCCCAAAGCTCGTATCTTCCCGTCTCCTGATCGGTTCCATTTTAGACTTAGTGATACTTATCATACCTGTCCTTAAAACTATGGATTGAGATAGCATTAACTACCTCCTCGCTTAGCCAGTTCCATTTATCAACTACTCTTACACTGAAAAAGTATTTCCTTACATCCTGCAAAGAAGTTTTCTTACGAAGCTTCAAACTATGACCTCTAGTTCTAGAGCCAGCCATATCAAAATATCGATCCCTATCCACTCTATCATAACCATGAAGGAACTTAAAGACTGTCACCATATCCCCCTCAATCTTCTAGCTTCGAGTGATGGTAAGTCTAATTCCCTCAACCTCTCATCATAACTGAGATTGCGTATTTCTGGCACCAGTTTCGTGGCATGTCTTTGAACTTTTTCAAGCTTAGCTATGTGCTTTTTCAAGTGCGGATTCCAAAAGGGGGCTGCATATTTGAGTTTTGGCCTCACATAGGTTAGATAAATATTTCTGAACATTTCCTTGTCCATGTGCCTGAAGGCTACCCTTACATTTGATAAGAATGCATATGCTGCCCTTACTATGCCATTTATATGTATTTCTGGAGACAAATCTGCCAGTATGTTTACTCCTACATCTCTCTCATTTTCTGTCTCTTGAAGTTGTACTCCAGCCACCGAGTAGTCAAGCTTGGGCCTTCTTGCACTTGTACCCATTCTCATTACCTTACATTTTGAAGTATTGAATTTCATTAGCCACTTTTCTGACCACTCATGCAGATTATTTAGATCTTGCTGAAGTTCTCTACCATTGTTCTCGTTTTTTTACTTTCTTCACAATCTTTGCATCATCTGCAAACATATTCATGAATGAATTTACAGACTCTGGTAGGTCATTTACATGTACAAGGAACAAAAGTGGCCCTAAAACTGAAGCCTGTGGAACTCCACTACTAACTCTTCTCCATTCAGACACTGAGTGTTTTACTCTAACCCTCTGTTCCCTTCCTTCTAAGTAAGTTTTTATCCATTCTAAAACATTTCCACCTATTCTAGCCATTGATTGTCTCCCATGTGGAACAGTGTCAAACGCTTTCTGGAAGTCTAGGAATATGCAATCTGCCCAGCCCTCTCTTTCCTGTAAGATTCGGCTTACCTCATCATAAAATTCTAATAAGTTTGTTACTGTTGATCTACCTTCTCTGAAGCCATGTTGCCTCACTGACAAAAAGTTGAAGGATTCCAAGTGAAGAGAGATATGTTTCCTTAGTAGTTTCTCCATAACTTTGCAAACTATGCTGGTCAAGGAAACTGGTCTATAGTTCAGAGCCGTATCCCTCCTTCCCCTTTTGAAGATAGGTATCACACTTGCTTGTTTCCAGCATCTTGGAATCTCCCCTGACTCCAGTGATTACCTAATTGTGTTTACCGGAAAGAACCCAAAGCTCGTATCTTCCCGTCTCCTGATCGGTTCCATTTTCTACTTAGTGATACTTATCATACCTGTCCTTAAAACTATGGACTGAGATAGCATTAACTACCTCCTCGCTTAGCGAATTTCGATTATCAACTACTCTTACACTGAAAAAGTATTTCCTTACATCCTGCATAGAAGTTTTCTCACAAAGCTTCAAACTATGACCTCTAGGTCTAGAGCCAGCCGTATAAAAATATCAATCCCTATCCACTCTATCATAACCATTAAGGAATTTAAAGACTGTCACCATATCCCCCCTTCAATCTTCTAGCTTCGAGTGATGGTAAGTCTAATTCCATCAGCCTCTCATCATAACTGTGATTGCGTATTTCTGGCACAAGTTTCGTGGCATGTCTTTGAACTTTTTCAAGCTTAGCTATGTGCTTTTTCAAGTGCGGATTCCAAAAGGGGGCTGCATATTCAAGCTTTGGCCTCACATAGGTTACATAAATATTTCTGAACATTTCCTTGTCCATGTGCCTGAAGGCTACCCTTACATTTGATAAGAAGGCATATGCGGCCCTTACTATGCCATTTATATGTATTTCTGGAGACAAATCTGCCAGTATGTATACTCCTAGATCTCTCACTTTTTCTGTCTCTTGAAATTGTACTCTAGCCACCGAGTAGTCAAGCTTGGGCCTTCTTGCACTTGTACCCATTCTCATTACCTTACATTTTGAAGTATCGAATTTCATTAGCCACTTTTCTGACCACTCATGCGGACTATGTATGTATGTATGTATGTATGTACTTACGTACTTACGTATGTATGCATATATATATATATATATATATATATATATATATATATATATATATATATATATATATATATATATATATATATATATATATATATATATATATATATATATATATATATATATATATATATATATATATATAGTCGTAGTGTTAATCACTACGTTAATATTAATACCAGAAGGGTGCAAGGTAAGAACAGACAAGCGGTGGTTCGTTTAACTTAATTTATTCTAGAGTACAACATATGCGACGCCTCAATGCCCTAACCCTTTTGACTATCAAAATCTCTGATCTATTCGTGCCCTGGGGAAAGTACTGACTAAAATCTCCAACACGTCTGACTGCCTTGGGTATTCTTGAAGTAACCCAAAGGGCATGGCGTGTCATTTGGTACAGTTTTGCCAATAGGCTTCAGGATCAAAGGGGAGTCCCCCCTCTTCGGGGAGGGGCTATTTCAACAGGCCTATTGGGCAGAAGAAGGTCTAAATCGCCTGAAGCTATTGGGCATCTTTCCAGGTCATATACATAGGTGTAAGAGTCAAATGTTTGTGTTTCTTGTGGTTTTGGGAACAAAGGGTTTCTTGTGGTTTTGGGAACTGAGGGTCCCTTGTCCTTTCAGTCCTCTTGAGGTACATGATGCCAGATGTTAGTTTCATGGTTCCAACTATTTATCTTGTTGATACCTAGGAAAAACATTGCCTGTACCCAAGAATAACACTTGGGAGAGTATTCAGTTTCACCCTTGATCTTTAGCCTCGGCCGTTTCTCCTCAGGGCTTGTTACAAGTTTCAGGTCTTGACTTCAGCAGGGCTTCATATGACTTCAGCGAGACTTCAGACGATGCGACATCCCTCACCGCCACATTGAAATTTCTTTATTTCAGCAGGAGCATTGGCTATCTTCTGAGAGCTTTTTCTATATATCCTAACTGACATTATTTTATAATAAAAACGTGGCCGAATTATTTAAGTTATCTTCTAAGAATTCCTATTTTTCGAAGTTCTAAACAGATTACAGGAACATAGCATTATTCTTATAGCTTAATATCAATCTTGAGAACTCCTATCTGGATGATCTAGAGCATGCAGAGCATCTATATCCTTTGTGAAATATTAATACAAACATATTCTTATACTAAGAAAAAATAAAAAATAAACTTAAGCATTATTATTACAATATACAAGTGATCATTATCAAACATTATCTAAGATCAAAAGCCAGTTTAGATAATTACATTACTTTATCTATTTTTCCAAAAAATGCATAGTTTGGTTAATTATGGTATAATATGAACCATGATTTAATCTCTGCGTCCATTGAGTTTGCAGAAGAACCCACTCATTCATTTAATTCCTAGGTTGTGAGGCGGTATGCAGATCTTTGTGAAAACTCGTGCTGAAAAAAAACTTCCCTTGGACCTGGGGTCATACGACGCTCTTGCAACTGTAGATTTAACAATCAATGGTAATAAAAAAAATTAAAAATGAAGATTTAACATTCTAATTGCAATATGTACTTATGATGCAGTGGCAACAAGGTTACAACAGTTCAAATGAAATCAGTATGATCACATTAAACAAATTATATAGAACATTAGTATGTATGAATTTCCAAATTGCAATAGTTAATAACATACTATTTTAAAATGTAGGATTCAGCATGCACAATCATTAAATGGCAATTATTATAAGAAACCTCATACTATAATTTCAATACCTATCATATTACTATAGGGCATTGATTTGTCTTAAAATTAGGACTTAAAACTATTTTTCCGTTCTTGGAGGAACATTTTTTTCTTCGTGTCCTCCAGGCGCTGTCGAGGACGATGGGGATTTTCTCTTTTCCCGTTTTCTCATCAATTCGTTTACGTGGCTCGTACAGTGATTTCAGAATTTAAGAGTCTTGATTTTCTCTCTCTTGCTCATAAAATATTTGCTAGGCTTTCTTATATTTTTCCTTTTTTCTTCTGATTTTCAGTCTTCCGCTCGTCGTCTTCATTTGCAGGCCCAGGTTTGTACACGTACCACGAGTTCTCTTCTTCTCTGGAGACTGGCAAGACAAAAATAAGGAGGGCGTCGATGCATCATCCAGCTTAACAGGAACCCCTCCCGCCCGGTTTCATTCCTTTCTTGAGGTGGTTCTTGACTATAACCACCTCTTACGAATACCTGCAATGCCACAGCGCCTCTCACTTCAGTAGCTGAAAAACACGCTCACACTGAAGTGGATTCTCAGGACGAAAATTAGAGCCTAATGTCACTAATACAGCTGAAAGAAAGGCTTTATATGACTTCTGGGTACAAACAATGGCCATATATTGGTAATCCGATTCCATACTTCGCCTCCCCTGCAGCTGTAAGCGCTTGCAATCTCTATTCAATAGGCAACAGGGACTTGTTTGAGAGAAAACAAAAAGAAACTTAAGACTTTAGAATTTGCAGGTCAGGGCTGCCTGAAAATACGTTTTTCCTTGCCAATATATCTACACCGTTCGGATAGATGTCTACAATTCGTTAATCAGGTAGTTGAATTACAAGTAATTTAGTTATGCATGATTTTACCTCTTTTGTTTATTTGAAAACAATTATTAAATACAGGGTTAGCCACTAAAGATATACTCTAATTAATATTGACTGCCATCACATGAAATTATGAAACCAAAACAATCACTAGTCATTTCATTACTGCTGACTGCATTGTGAAAATAATAATTTGCAAAAGGCCATTGAGTGGTGCAATAACAGCCCACAAAATGAGAGTAGCAAGAATAAAAAATTACGTTCACAGCAGCTAATGATAATAAAAACACTAAAATAATAAAAACATCAACTTCAGGAATAACTGCGCATGCAAAAGAGACAGGCATTCTGAAGTAGACAGAGTCTTACACTCATACTTCACAACAATGCTCTGTTTAACACTGTCTCTTTGGTTATTCGAATTCCTACATTCATAGAATATATATACTAGCGCATATATGTAGGAGCTTATTCATCACTCCTGGTCGACCAATTTGTCAGTGTGAGTTTTATCTATACTCTAAACAGTTGCAATTATGTGGCAGAAAGATTTATACAAAAATCAGTACTACTGATGTCTCATCAGTACTTATGCAATAGCAAGATGCAAATATTTATCAACTAAAATAAAGTGTAGGCACAATTATCGTCTAGCATCACTGGAAAAAAAAAACAATAAGAAAGAATCAATTACGGCAACATTTCGTAAGCATCGGGGAGGAGCACAGCACACATCAGTCCCAGAGTAGAGCAAAAGACAGGAGAGAGAGAAAGAGCGATAAATAGGGGAAGGGGGGGAAAAAGGGTTGTGTGGGCGGCCTTGAAATACGTTGTGGTCTACACCCATATGGTTTGGGAGAAAGGGACTTCCTTCCTTCCAGCACTTGCACTGAAATTCAAAGAGTAGATTATCACGGGAGTATTTTTACATATAAAAAGAATATAAATAAATAAATAAATGAAAGTGAACAACGTGAGCAATAACTATTGGTAGAGTTGTACGTTTATTGCCAGAGGGCTATTTTTATTCCCCAACTGACAAAAAAAAAAGCAAAAGAACTTAGTTCACAACTGCACAATCCTCGAAGCATAAATCCATTCCTTTCTGTTTAATATTGCAAAGGCCTTTACTGAAATGAGCATACACATCCTTGTCTATCATGACAGTCTTTTTTTCTTTATAAATCAGAGGGTTGAGTCGAAGCACACTCTCGCTATAAGCCAATATACCCGTGATGAAATTAAAGCAACATATTACAATCATATGTGATAATATCTCTACTACTATCAACAAAAGCACAAGTATCTTTTCTTAATAGACAACTTAAAAGAAATTAAGCATTATTAATTTTTGAATTTCAAACTCAACATATAAGCGCTGATAATCGCAATTTTCTAAATTACCTCAATTGTAATTATAAATTTCATGACAATGGTAGTAATTAACAATAATTATCTCTAGGTAATCTTTTTCAAAACTCTTTAATCATAATATATCAAAGGGATTAAGATATTAAAGGTTTCTTCAACACAAAGAACTATATAACAAAAACGGGCATCTGAAACAATATAAAAGTTTGTCTATGTGTATGCAGTAATAAGAACAAAAAATCGTATTTCATTTGCAACACTGAAGAATGCATTTTGCTTAAGTTTCATAATCCCTTAGGGAGTTGTACATGAACAATTAAAACAGAAAATATATATATTCTTCTACTAATTCAAGTTTGAACATTTTCGGATTATTATTCAACAGAACTACCTCAGGAGACAGGGGGAAGTTCGACATATAACTGTTCTGTCTGTTTGTTTATACTTACGCATGGTTGGGTATTTTTATTACCCTCCCTTTTTATTACTTTGTTTCTCTTACCCTTATACTGCCCAAGGTTTGCCTTTAGGGCTGCAGCTGACTAGCTTTTGCGGGGAGATGTGCGGATGACGCTGTGTTCTCCCCTGTTCCTTCGGCTTTTGGATCAACTTCGTCTCTTTCAAATACGGGAAACGGCTGTGCAACATTCTTGTTGTCGCTTCTTGTCAGCTCACACTCCCTCTTTATGACCAAGCTGGAATGATAATGGCAAACTTTATCACTGCGTAAATCTCTAAGTGCTATATTATCATGTGCTATTTCTAATACCCGATATGGACCTGGATACAAGGGGGACATTTTATGCTGGTGGTTAACATTTTTCACGTAGATTCTATCGCCTACCTTCGCTTTATGCCTCTTTGTTCTATGCCTGAGATCATACTCTTTTGCAAACCTCTCTCTCTGCCTATCAAGGATGGCCGCTGTAAGTTCGTAGGTTTTTCTGGCGGTATTTACGACATACGTTCGAAGACTCTCAACATCATACACTGGCAAAAGTTTTGCAGGGCAAATATGTACCAAGGTAATTTGGGTTTCCCCAAACACTATGATATGTGAAATTTAGGGCCTGTTCCACATGTTTCAGGTGCAGGTTCCATCCTTGGGGATCAGAGGCAACAAGTTGATGTAATAGTGTAATGATGGAGGCGTTTCTTCTTGCTACTAACCCGCTAGCTTGCAGCCGATACGCTTGAACCACTACATGGTGAACTCGTGCTAACTTGCATAAACCCCTGAAAGCTTCATTCATGAATTCGCGTCCATTATCAGTTACGACTTCTCGAGGGAATCCAAATACGAATGTGAACTGGTGCAGGGCAACGGCTACCGAGTCCGCGCTCTTATCCTTCATTGCATATGTGAAGGTATATCTTGTGCATTCATCTGTGAGTATGAAAATGTACGAGTAGCCATCATATGATCTGGGCAGGGGGCCTATCAAATTGCAATGGACTCTTTCCCATGTAAAACTGCATCGTGGCCAGATCTGGGCAGGTGGGACCATATTATGCTGCCGTTTGAAGCAATTGCACACATGACTGTTGGGGGAATGGTAGAGTGTTGATAAGATTCTGTTTTATTAAGGGGACTCAAAGTAAGGATTTTGGTTAAGAGCTCACAAACAGACAGGACAGATATTTGTACTTGAACGCCCCATCTGTTAGACCATTACTCAGTTACATGAAACTCAGAATTCAACTTTCTTTTGATATTGGAAATGCAATGACATTAAAAGAATTGAATTAAATTTCTCAAATTAAATTTTATGAAATGCTGCCTAGAATCCCGGAGGTGGTGAGCACGATTTCGTTTCCTGGCACCACGGACGTATGCCAAGACTTTGGCCTCAACTCGACGATTACCTCTGTCACACAGGCAGAGTAGAATAGAGGACACATCAATTGCAGAAACAGAGACGACACACTGTTAATAATGGAAAACTGAAAGCATGAACACACATATAATGAGTTTCCAATATTATTCTACTGGGTGAAAATATATTGGGTAGTCACAGCTAACCAGAAATATTTATGCTACCATAATAGCATACAAAAACATTAATTCTTTGCTGGTATTAAAGGAAAACAATTTATTCACAATAAATGAAGAATAAGCAAGACAAATACAGTACTGTATGTATTCCTTAAATTGTGGGCAACCACAAAAGTTGCAATGCTTATTACTGATTTGCAATTAATATGGTAAAACACTCAATTTATGAGAAAGGAAGAATCTATGAGATAAATACAGTATTCATTCACTTTTGGTTATCAGGAACTGTTTGCAATAGAAAAAGGGTGCAAAGCCACCTTTTGAAGTATTTGCAACTTATAACTAAAAACACTTTATCCCCAATATATGAAGAATTAGCAAGATAAATACAGTATGCGTTCATTAGATTGTGGTAAACAGAGAATATTTGTAAAGCCAACAGGGTAAAATTACCTTTTAATTATTTGCAATTTAACACGTTAGTTAAATGATTGATTATTTGCAGTCTATATAGCAAATAGCTTTATTGACGAGTTTTTGACTTAAAACACTTTATTTACGATGATAGAAAGAGGTGAAATTAAATTAGAATTTATTTGGAGAAGGGATAGATTTTTACGGGCTCATAACCAGTCTTCAGAGGATGAGAGTTTCGTTTATCACATTCAATGAAAAGAAAATTCTTAGCATTGTATATCAGCTGTAATTTCCAGGTTAAGGAATTAACTTTGGCAAGTGAGATTCCAGTTAGGTAATCTACAAAATTTCGTTTGTATGGGAATGGAATCTGAGAAAAAAAATTTGTAGGATTTAGCCAGTAACGAATGTAACTAATTCTCGAAAAACCAATTTGCTTGACCCACAAGCTTTACCATACATTATCCCTCACCTTGTTGTGCCAGATGAATTCCTGTGAAGATGCCACGTAAATAAGGTTTGAAATAAACTTGACTGCTGAGGTGAGATGTTGCCTCTGGGATGTTTGGCCGCCAAATGAGGACGCTTCATTGTCCCTCCTGGTTACGTCATCTGCAGGATATATTTCTAGAGCAGTAACTGGCTCTGATATCATTTAAGGACTACTTTAGTGGTGGTCCCTGGCAGGCAATTATAGCAGAGATGCAAGGGAGAGACAGTATTTTAGGTGCAACAAGTGGAAGCAAATAAAATAAAACGAGAATAAAAATGGAAACTTAGGTTACTGGTAAACAATCTCTAGAACGTTCTTTGCTCGTAGGAGACGAAATTTAAGTACTCAAATAATAAAGAAGCTACTGACATATATCTAGACAGGCTAATGACATAACAGCAAGGTCAAATTTATAACAAAATTATCAGCAAGAACAATTTTGATAAGAAAATTGTAAACAAAACGTATCTGATGGGTTCACTGAAGAAGTGGAAAAGTAGGAGCAGCCTTTACATTGGGACTCTGCTTCTATATGTACAAGAATAGTAAATAAGATATATTTAAAATTAGCTATAAGCTAAGATATAAATTGCAAGTAATCATAATCTGCAAAAGTCAAGAAGTGGGAATTATTTTTTTTAGTTAGAAAAATGACAGTTAAGGTACTAAATTACTAAGGCATCTAACAGCATCTGGTGACTTTGAGCGAAACACTATGTCAGAAAGGCCCTTTCTAGAGAATATTGATTTAGCAAAATTCTACTACAAAAGGCGAAAAAAGAACAGAGGAAGTTACTGTGACTTCAGTGTTATTATGAGGGATGAGATATCCTTCTCATGGAAAAGAACAAATGAACAATAAGAATGGGATCCACCACTGGAACATATCATACTATTAGGAAAAATGAACAAGTCTTATAAACAAAACATTAAATGACATGCAAATCATAAAAGAAATGTGATCAAATTCAAATTTCAATAAAATTAAAATCACAATAAGATATCAGTGAATATCAATATTTAAGTTTAAGAATGCTTCACATGCAATAAGGCAATAACATATAAAAAAAAAATACAGTATACGCAAATGGAAAACTTGAACCACGTCGTCCTTAACATTGGCGACTGGATTGAAAACAGTTTCAGCTATTCAACACTAAACTAAAATGTTTCCGCCATGTTCTGGCTTTCAGAGTCCCACAAAGGGAAATATAAAACTACGATCAAAGAATTATTCTTCATGCTTTTTGTCTTCCATTAGGAATAACGTTTGTACCCTAAAATAAACAAGTACAGTACAGTATTAAAGACATAAAAGATACACATAAAAAATAAACAACACATCAGAGAAGTAATCTTTACTGACTAGTCAAACTTAGGCTAACAGCACCAGTTTCCTCATTTTAGGGTAACGACCGTCGACTTAGTACAGTGAATTTGAAAAGATTCAGGTAAAGTGCCCACCTTTTCAGGCGAGGATTTAGCTTGTCTGCAGTCTGTAAATATAGGAGAGGTCGGTGGTCAGTTCTCAGTGTAAAATGTTGGCCATACAGATGGACTTCAAATTTCTTTATGGCCCAATATGCAGCTAGAGTAATTTCGCTCTGCTGGGCGAAGCCTGAGGCTTGCATATCACACTGGAGCTACTTCTGCTGAGTTGTCTGATCGGGCTTGCAAGAGCACGGCACCCAGGCCTTCGTCTGAGGCGTCTCTGCAAGATAAATGGAAAATCAGGGTTTACCAGTTGTAATACTGGCTTACCTGCCAATGCTTCTCGGAGCTTGAAAAATGCTCTCTCCTCTTCATCTGTCCATTGGACAGGGGAGGTTTTACCTTGCTTTAAGGATTACTTTTGCTGCAAAGGGGCAGCGATAGTATTAAAGTGTGGAATGAACCACTGGTAGTAGCCGACACAACCCAGGAATGACCTCAGTTGAGTGACAGTAGCAGGTTTCTCCATATCCTTAATAGCTTGTATCCTGTCATGTAAAGGGGACATAACTCTTTCTCCAACCATGTGGCCGAGATACTGCAATTGTGTGAAACCAATCTCACATTTGGAAGGCTTTAAATGAAGTCCATGCTGGTTCAGACGAGTGAGAACTCTGCGGAGAGTCTTGAGGTGCAATGACCAATCCTGAGAATGCACCAGGATGTCGTCTATAAAGCATGAAACATTGTCGAGATCCTGTAGCACTATCCTCATGAGACTGCTGAAGCAGCCAGGGGCATTTACCATACCAAAAGGCATGACCCTGAACTGGCATAGGCCATATCTTGTGGAAAAGGCTGTTAGAGGCTTGGTAGTCTCGCTCAGCGTGACTTGCCAAAATCCACTGGCCAGATCCAACTTGGACAGGTAACAAGCTCGGGAGAGCAACGAGAAAATATGCTCAGTGTCAGGAATGGGCTCTCCATCAAAGATGGTACGGGAGTTAAGCTTACGACAGTCAAGGCAGAACCTGTGACTGCCATCTCGCTTACGCACTGCCAGTATTGGCGAAAACCAAGGCAAAATGCTCTTTTCAACTATTCTGAGGCGGACCCAAGTGTCAAGATCTTCCTTCAGCCGTACGGACAGCTGGTGGGGAAGACCATAGGAATGCCAAAATGGCTCTGGGTCAGTCAATCTGACATGATGCTCAAGGGTAGCGGTAATGCCTGGGAGGTCGTTGAAGACGTTCTCATAGTCCTCTAATAGCTTGTTCAGCTATTCCCATTGACCCGGTCGCAGTCTGGAGTTAATAATGCAATTACTCACACTTTCCTTTCGGTGTGTGGGAATGTCAGGATTCTTACCATCATCAAAAGCTAAGCTTATGTCTTCAATTGCGAGGGCGGTGGCTGCGGCCATAGGGGCTTCTTAGAAAAAACTCCACACCCATAAGTCCGTCCCCACTGCAAGGGTGGAATATTCCAATATAGGAGGTAAGGGGTGGCTATAATGGAGCACCTGTGTTGCTGCAGCCTCGGAGGTTCTGTTGATGCTGAGGGCATCTATAGGGGTTGCTGAGAGTGCCAGCGCAGGATCCCTGTGGATCTCCGTGTCCTCACAATAAAGCTTCAGCTGGTTAATGTGGTATTACCGGTTATTGCCATCAACATTTAGCACATAATTGTCAGGGGTCACCTGGTGTACCACAGTGTACGGTCCTTTCCAGCGTAGCATTAGCTTGCGGGTATCTGTTGGAAGAAGTAACAGAGCTCGATCTCCAGGTGTCAGGGCACGACGCCGGGCACGCTTGTCAAAGAGGAGCTTGTCAGTCTGCTGGTGACCCTTAATGGCTAATTGTGCAGTTTTCCAAGCCTTTTTGAGGTGAGACGAAAACTTCAAAATATACTCATGGACGTCCCTATCGTCATCTTCGATGGTAGGTGAATCCCAACATTCTGCCAAGAATTCCACTGGGCCTCTGACCTTATGACCATAAGTCAGCTCGAAAGGCGAGTATCCAGTAGTATCGTGGGGCGTGTCTCTGAAGGAGAAAAGTGCAGCAGGGACGTACTTGTCCCACTGCCTAGGTATATCTATCACTAGCTTGCGCAAACGTTGCTTCAATGTCCCGTTATAGCGTTTGCATGCTCCAGTTGATTCTAAAAGGTTACAGAAAGCCTCAAAGTACCTACTTGTAAACTGATTTCCATTGTCAGAAGGGACCTGCTCAGGAAAGCCAACCGTGGAGCAGATTTCAAATAGGGCATGAGCGACTGCTTTAGTCGTGATAGAAGACAGTGGCACTGCATCTGGGTACCTTGTTGCCAGGTTGACATATACCAGGAGGAACTGTTTCCCCGAGGACAAAGCTGGATTAGTAGGACCTAATATGTCAATAGTGACCTTAGAAAATGGCTCCATTGAGAGCTTAGTTATCCCCATGGGAACTTTCGGTACCGGTGCTGTTGAGGTGGATTGACAGACAGGGCAGGAGCCTACATATCTGTCTACCTCGGCGTACATGTTTGGCCATGCAAAAGCCTTCTGAAGGACGTGCCGAGTTTTTACTTTGCCTCTGTGTCGACTCAGAGGTAAATGGTGTGCCACATACATAGCCTGGCGGCGCAAAGAAGCGGGCACCACCAACTGTTTAAAGGTGTGGCCATCTTTAATCACATGCCTATGAAGTACTCCATCTTCAAGGGCGTAAGTGATCTGGCCTCCTCCTCTCACTGTGATGGTCCTTCCCTCGGTGGCCTGCTGCATCCAATGTTTGAGGCTGGGTCAATCTTGCTGCAATTTGGCAAAGTCTGGACGGGACTTCAATGGCTCTAGAGGTGCATCATCTGGTAAAGGAGGGGGAAACTCTTCGCGTTCCACATTACGTGTACTAACTGCGACAGAATCAACGGAGTCAGTCAGAGAATTGTCCAAATTCTTGGCATCGAGGCCAGGAGTTGCTGCTGAAATGGCTTCATGTGACTTCCCCTGAAGGAAGTTATAACGAGAAATGTCCTTATGGTATAGGTTGGCCTGGAAAATAGGAACTAGGTTCAGTGCACGACCCAGCAAGACCGGGTACATAATCCCAATCATTGCCACAGCTGGGGCTTTTCCCTTGTAGTATTTGCAATCCAGGTTAATGACACAGCAGCATCGTATTTGGGTTGATCCTTCAGCAACCCGCACACGAACGACTTTGCTGGTAAAATCTTCATCCCTGACGAATCTCTCGTCTACAAGTATGCCATTGGCCCCTGTGTCAAGGGCTATCTCAGTTTCCACACCATTTATGGTTTCTAGGCATTTTGGGATCATTTCCAGATCATCATGTTCGATGAATTCCACATTGGCAAGTTTGTGTGGTGGTTCCTCGGCGTTATCCTCGGTGGCCCTTTCTGGCCTTGTTTCCACAACATGGGCTGAGTGAGTGGTCAGACGGCTATGTGGGCCACCGCTGTGAGAGGGAGTGTGGTGGCTCTTAGAGTTTGGCTGAAAACCCTGGGAAGGTGGAGCAGAGTAATGGCCTTTACCTCTGAACTGCTGAGGCTTAGGTCTTACCGGGTCATCCTTCTTGATTGTGGGTGCATGGCCGTAATAAGGCATAGGAGTGTGAGGAGGATGAGCTGGATGATTGAAGTTCTGCGAGGGGCTCTTATGGTTCCCGTTCCTGTAATCTCTATTTCCGGATAAAGGACTACTGTCTGGGATTCCCGCTCGAAGCTGAGCAAGCGCAAGCTCATGTTCACGTTGTGCTTGTGCCTCATCACGTTGTGCTTGTGCCTCATCACGTGCTCTCTTCTCCAGCTTATCTCGGCGTTCAACCATCTTATCATGAGCCCATTCGAAGAGCTTCTGTCTTGGGGAAAAACCGCATTTCTCACCCATAGCAATCATCATGTCCAGGTAACGCTCCTCATCGAATATTTCGATGGTTTCCATGTTTGTTTCCTAAACAGTCAATAATGAAGTGCCAAAAAAAATTCACTAACAAATCTCTACAATAGTAGAAAAAAATGAAAGAACCACACAACACCAAGGAGAGAACAAAATTCAACACCACAGTTCAAACTTAAACATAAAAGTGATCTCAAAACGTCACCATAAAAGTGACTCAAAATACAATCAAGTGCAACAGCAGCAAAATGTTGCAAAACAGTGCATGAAACACTGGTAATACAGAGTGGAAGTCGTGCCTGCTTAACAGCAATATGTGGCAGTACCTGCAGTTGTGGTGCAAATGAAAGGAATGAGCAATACAATCAAGTGCAACAGCAGCATAATGTTGCAAAAAGGTGCATGAAACACTTGTAATACAGGATGGCAGTCGTGCCTGCTTAACAACAGTATGCGGCATTACCTGCGGTTATGGTGCAAATGAAAGGAATGAGCAACACAATCAAGTGCAAGAGCAACAAAATGTTGCAAAACAGTGCATGAAACACTGGTAATACAGAGTGGCAGTCGTGCCTGCTTAACAGCAATACGTGGCAGTACCTGCGGTTATGGTGCAAATGAAAGGAATGAGCAACACAATCAAGTGCAACAGCAACAAAATGTTGCAAAACTGTGCATGAAACACTGGTAATACAGAGTGGCAGTCATGCCTGTTTAACAGCAATACGTGGCAATACCTGCGGTTATGGTGCAAACGAAAGGAATGAGCAACACAATCAAGTGCAACAGCAACAAAATGTTGCAAAACAGTGCATGAAACACTGGTAATACAGGATGGCAGTCGTGCCTGCTTAACAGCAATATGCGGCAGTACCTGCGGTTATGGTGCAAATTAAAGGAATGAGCAACACAATCAAGTGCAAGAGCTACAATATGTTGCAAAACAGTGCATGAAACACTGGCAGTACAGGATGGCAGTCGTGCCTGCTTAACAGCAATATGCGGCAGTACCTGCGGTTATGGTGCAAATGAAAGGAATGAGCAACAACGAGTTTTACCGACTAGCACCCAGTGCCAGAGAATACAAACAAGTACAGTATAGCGGTCGTGCTTGCTTGTGAGTGCGAATATGGCAGTACCCACAAATAAAATGTCGTAAGTGAAATTCTGGAGTGTTGCCAAAAGGGCACAGATCCTATGCAAAATACACCGAAGATAAGCTAACGGCTTAGCCTAAGCTTGATAAATGACACAAAAATTTTTCTTCCCAATCTATGAGCAGTCAATGCTTGAATATAAAGCACAATTATAAGCAAAATACTTAATATGCTTACTCCCAATTCCTAAATCCCAAGGAAATATAAACAATTTCTAACAAGTATCACCCTTTAACGGATATATAAAACACGAATGCTATAAAACTCAATCTTATCATGCAAATAAATGAAATTTTAAATAACACGTCTTCTCGTCATGCAAAATTGCTTAACTCTGTTACCACATAATCTCATGTAGATTTCCTAAAATTTTGTTTACCACATGGGAAACAAGAAAATATTAGTTACTGTAATTAATCTTGAAAATAAAAAAAAATTCTGATCCGCAACGTCTCTAGCGATAAAATTTTTCGTGTGCAGCCTATGCTTCATTCATTTCAATAATCAAGCCAATGGTAATCGGGTTTCATGTGCAATGTTAAAAAGCAAAATAAAAATAAATTTATAAAAAATCAGTCTCTCTGTTCAGGTCCCTGTTCGGGCGCCAATCTTGTTGGGGGAATGGTAGTGTGTTGATAAGATTCTGTTTTACTAAGGGGACTCAAAGTAAGGATGCTCGGTTAAGAGCTCACAAACAGACAGAACAGATATTTGTACTTGAACACCCCATCTTTTAGACCATTACTCGGTTAAATGAAATTCGGAATTCAACTTTCTTTTAATTTTGGAAATGCAACGACATTAAAAGAATTGAATTAAATTTCTCAAATTAAATTTTATGAAATGCTGCCTCGAATCCCGGAGTTGGTGAGCACGACTTTGTTTCCAGGCACCACGGACGTATGCCAAGACCTTGGCCTCAACTCGACAATTACCTCTGTCACACAGGCAGAGTAGAATAGAGGACACTGCAATTGCAGAAACAGAAACGACACATTGTTAATAATGGAAAACTGAAAGCATGAACACACATATAATGAGTTTCCAATATTATTCTACTGGATGAAAATATATTGGTTAGTCACAGCTAACCAGAAATATTTATACTACCGTAATAGCATACAAAACCATTAATTCTTTGCTGGTATTAAAGGAAAACAATTTATTCACAATAAATAAAGAATAAGCAAGACAAATACAGTACTGTATGTCTTCCTTAAATTGTGGGCAACCACAGAAGTTGCAATGCTTATTACTGATTTGCAATTAATATGGTAAAACACTCAATTTATGATAAAGGAAGAATCTACGAGATAAATACAGTATTTATTCACTTTTGGTTATCATGAACTGCTTGCAATAAAAAAAAGGATGCAAAACCACCTTTTGAAGTATTTGCAACTTATAACTCAAAACACTTTATCCCGAACATATGAAGAATTAGCAAAATAAATACAGTATGCGTTCATTAGATTGTGGTTGACAGGAAATATTTGCAAAGTCAACAGGGTAAAATTACCTTTTAATTATTTGCAGTTTAACACGTTAGTTGAATGATTAATTATTTGCAATTTATATAGCAAATAGCTTTATTCACGAGCTTTTGACGTAAAACTATTTATTAAGATCGAAAGAGGCGAAATGAAATTAGAATTTATTAGGAGAAGGGATAGATTTTTACGGGCTCATAACCAGTCTTCAGAGGATGAGAGTTTCGTTTATCACATTCAATGAAAAGGAAATTCTTAGCAATGTATATCAGCTGTAATTTCCAGTTTAAGGAATTAACTTTGGCAAGTGAGATTCCAGTTAGGTAATCTACAAAATTTCGTTTTTATGGGAATGGAATCTGAGAAAAAAAATTGTAGGATTTAGCCAGTAACGAATGTAACTAGTTCTCAAAAATCCAATTTGCTTGACTCACGAGCTTTACCATACACTATCCCTCACCTTGTTGTGCTAGATGAATTCCTGTGAAGATGCCACGTAAATAAGGTTTGAAATAAACTTGACTGCTGAGGCGAGATGTTGCCTCTGGGATGTTTGGCCGCCAAATGAGGACGCTTCATTGTCCCTCCTGGTGACGTCATCTGCAGGATATATTTCTGGAGCAGTAACTGGCTCTGATATCATTTAAGGACTACTTTAGTGGTGGTCCCTGGCAGGCAATTATAGCAGAGATGTGAGGGAGAGACAGTATTTTAGGTGCAACAAGTGGAAGCAAATAAAATAAAACGAGAATAATAATGGAAAGATAGGTTACTGGTAAACAATCTCTAGAACGTTCTTTGCTCTTATGAGACGAAATTTAAGTACTCAAATAATAAAGAAGCTACTGACATATATCTAGACAGGCTAATGACATAACAGCAAGGTCAAATTTATAACAAAACTATCAGGAAGAACAATTTTTTTAATAAGAAAATTGTAAGCAAAACGTATCTGATGGGTTCACTGAAGAGGTGGAAAAGTAGGAGCAGCCTTTATATTGGGACTCTGCTTCTACACGTACAAGAATAGTAAGTAAGATATATTTAAAATTAGCTATAAGCTAAGATATAAATTGCAAATAATCATAATCTACAAAAGTCAAGAAGTGGGAATTATTTTTTTTAGTTAGAAAAATGACAGTTAAGTTACTAAATTACTAAGGCATCTAAGAGCCTCTGGTGACTTTGAGCGAAACACTCTGTCACAAAGGCCCTTTCTAGAGAATATTGATTTAGCAAAATTCTACTACAGAAGGCGAAAAAAGAACAGAGGAAGTTACGGTGACTTCAGTGTTATTATGAGGGATGAGATATCCTTCTCATGGAAAAGAACAAATGAACAATAAGAATGGGATCCACCACTGGAACATTTCATACTATCAGGAAAAATGAACAAGTCTAATAAACAAAACATTAAATGACATGCAAAACATAAAAGAAATGTGATCAAATTCAAATTTCAAGAAAATTAAAATCACAATAAGATATCAGTGAATATCAATATTTTAGTTTAAGAATGCTTCACATGCAATAAGGCAATAACATATAAAAAAAAATACAGTTTACGCATATGGAAAACTTGAACCATGTCGTCCTTAACATTGGCGACTGGATTTAAAACAGTTTCAGCTATTCAACACTAAACTAAAATGTTTCTGCCATGTTCTGGCTTTCAGAGTCCCACAAAGGGAAATATAAAACTATGATCAAAGAATTATTCTTAATCCTTTTCGTCTTCCATTAGTAATAACGTTTGTACCCTAAAATAAATAAGTACAGTACAGTATTAAAGACATAAAAGATAAACATAAAAAATAAACAACACATCAGAGAAGTAATCTTTACTGACTAGTCAAACTTAGGCTAACAGCACCAGCTTCCTCATTTGAGGGTAACGACCGTCGACTTAGTAGATCAGCAAGGTCATTGTCCTTGCCATGAAGATGTTGGGCAGTGAATTTGAAAAGATTCAGGTAAAGTGCTCACCTTTTCAGGCGAGGATTTAGCTTGTCTGCAGTCTGTAAATATAGGAGAGGTCGGTGGTCGGTTCTCAGTGTAAAATGTTGGCCATACAGATGGACTTCATATTTCTTTATGGCCCAATATGCAGCTAGAGCTTACTTCTCCACGGTGGAGTAATTTCGCTCTGCAGGGCGAAGCCTGCGGCTTGCATATCGCACTGGAGCTACTTCTGCTGAGTTGTCTGATCGGGCTTGCAAGAGCACGGCACCCAGGCCTTCGTCTGAGGCGTCTCTGCAAGATAAATGGAAAATCAGGGTTTACCAGTTGTAATACTGGCTTACCTGCCAATGCTTCTCGGAGCTTGAAAAATGCTCTCTCCTCTTCATCTGTCCATTAGACAGGGGAGGTTTTACCTTGCTTTAAGGATGTCTTTTGCTGCAAAGGGGCAGCGATAGTATTAAAGTGTGGAATGAACCGTTGGTAGTAGCCGACACAACCCAAGAAAGACCTCAGTTGAGTGACAGTAGCAGGTTTCTCCATATCCTTAATAGCTTGTACCCTGTCATGTAAAGGGGACATAACTCCTTCTCCGACCACGTGGCCGAGATACTGCAATTGTGTGAAACCAATCTCACATTTGGAAGGCTTTAAATGAAATCCATGCTGGTTCAGACGAGTGAGAACTCTGCGGAGAGTCTTGAGGTGCGATGACCAATCCTGAGAATGCACCAGGATGTCGTCTATAAAGCATGAAACATTGTCGAGATCCTGTAGCACTATCGTCATGAGTCTGCTGAAGCAGCCAGGGGCATTTACCATATCAAAAGGCATGACCCTGAACTGGTATAGACCATATCTTGTGGAAAAGGCTGTTAAAGGCATAGTAGTCTCGCTCAGCAGGACTTGCCAAAATCCACTGGCCAGATCCAACTTGGACAGGTAACGGGCTCGGGAGAGCAACGAGAAAATATGCTCAGCGTCAGCAATGGGCTCTTCATCAAAGATGGTACGGGAGTTAAGCTTACAACAGTCAAGGCAGAACCTGTGACTGCCATGTAGCTTACGCACTGCCAGTAATGGCGAACACCAAGGCGAAATGCTCTTTTCAACTATTCTGAGGCGGACCCAAGTGTCAAGATCTTCCTTCAGCTGTACGGACAGCTGGTGGGGAAGACCATAGGAATGCCAAAATGGCTCTGGGTCAGTCAATCTGACATGATGCTCAAGGGTAGCGGTAATGCCTGGGAGGTCGTTGAAGACGTTCTCATAGTCCTCTAATAGCTTGTTCAGCTATTCCCATTGACCCGGTCGCAGTCTGGAGTTAATAATGCAATTACTCACACTTTCCTTTCAGTGTGTGGGAATGGCAGGATTCTTACCATCATCAAAAGCTAAGCTTATGTCATCAATTGCGAGGGCGGTGGCTGTGGCCATAGGGGCTTCTTAGAAAAAACTCCACACCCATAAGTCTGTCTCCACTGCAAGGGTGGAATATTCCAATATAGGAGGTAAGGGGTGGCTATAATGGAGCACCTGTGTTGCTGCAGCCTCGGAGGTTCTGTTGATGCTGAGGGCATCTATAGGGGTTGCTGAGAGTGCCAGCGCAGGATCCCTGTGGTCCTCCGTGTCCTCACAATAAAGCTTCAGCTGGTTAATGTGGTATTTCCGGTTATTGCCATCAACATTTAGCACATAATTGTCAGGGGTCACCTGGTGTACCACAGTGTACGGTCCTTTCCAGCGTAGCATTAGCTTGCGGGTATCTGTTGGAAGACGTAACAGAGCTCGATCTCCGGGTGTCAGGGCACGACGCCGGGCACGCTTGTCAAAGAGGAGCTTGTCAGTCTGCTGGTGACCCTTAATGGCTAATTGTGCAGTTTTCCAAGCCTTTTTGAGGTGAGACGAAAATTTCAAAATACACTCATGGACGTCCCTATCGTCATCTTCGATGGTAGGTGAATCCCAACATTCTGCCAAGAATTCCACTGGGCCTCTGACCTTATGACCATAAATCAGCTCGAAAGGCGAGTATCCAGTAGTGTCGTGGGGCGTGTCTCTGAAGGAGAAAAGTGCAGCAGGGACGTACTTGTCCCACTGCTTAGGTATATCTATCACTAGCTTGCGCAAACATCGCTTCAATGTCCCGTTATAGAGTTTGCATGCTCCATTTGATTGGGCATGATAGACACTCGTACAAATGTGCTTCATTTCTAAAAGGTTACAGAAAGCCTCAAAGTGCCTACTTGTAAACTGACTTCCATTGTCAGAAGGGACCTGCTCAGGAAAGCCAACCCTGGAGCAGATTTCAAATAGGGCATGAGTGACTGCTTTAGTCGTGATAGAAGACAGTGGCACTGCATCTGGGTACCTTGTTGCCAGGTTGACATATACCAGGAGGAACTGTTTCCCCGAGGGCGAAGCTGGATTAGTAGGACCTAATATGTCAATAGCGACCTTAGAAAATGGCTCCATTGAGAGCTTAGTTATCCCCATGGGAACTTTCAGTACCGGTGCCGTTGAGGTGGATTGACAGACAGGGCAGGAGCCTACATATCTGTCTACCTCGGCGTACATGTTTGGCCATGCAAAAGCCTTCTGAAGGACGTGCCGAGTTTTTGCTTTGCCTCTGTGCCGACTCAGAGGTAAATGGTGTGCCACATACATAGCCTGGCGGCGCAACGAAGCGGGCACCACCAACTGTTTAAAGGTGTGAACATATTTAGTCACATGCCTACGAAGTACTCCATCTTCAAGGGCATAAGTGATCTGGCCTCCTCCTCTCACTGTGATGGTCCTTCCCTCGGTGGCCTGCTGCATCCAATGTTTGAGGCTGGGTCAATCTTGCTGCAATTTGGCAAAGTCTGGACGGGACTTCAATGGCTCTAGAGGTGCATCATCTGGTAAAGGAGGGGGAAACTCTTCGCATTCTACATTACGTGTACTAATTGTGACAGACCCAACGGAGTCAGTCAGAGAATTGTCCAAATTCTTGGCATCGAGGCCAGGAGTTGCTGCTGAAATGGCTTCATGTGACTTCCCCTGAAGGAAGCTATAACGAGAAATGTCCTTATGGTAGAGGTCGGCCTGGAAAATAGGAACTAGGTTCAGTGCACGACCCAGCAAGACAGGGTATATAAGCCCAATCATTGCCACAGCTGGGGCTTTTCCCTTGTAGTATTTGCAATCCAGGTTAATGACACAGCAGCATCGTATTTGGGGTGATCCTTCAGCAACCCGCACACGAACGACTTTGCTGGTAAAATCTTCATCCCTGACGAATCTCTCGTCAACAAGTATGCCATTGGCCCCTGTGCCAAGGGCTATCTCAGTTTCCACACCATTTATGGTTTCTAGGCATTTTGGGATCATTTCCAGATCATCATGTTCGATGAATTCCACATTGGCAAGTTTGTGTGGTGGTTCCTCGGCGTTATCCTCGGTGGCCCTTTCTGGCCTTGTTTCCACAACATGGGCTGAGTGAGTGGTCAGACGGCTATGTGGGCCACTGCTGTGAGAGGGAGTGTGGTGGCTCTTAGAGTTTGGCTGAAAAACCTGGGAAGGTGGAGCAGAGTAATGGCCTTTGCCTCTGAACTGCTGAGGCTTAGGTCTTACCGGGTCATCCTTCTTGATTGTGGGTGCATGGCCGTAATAAGGCTTAGGAGTGTGAGGAGGATGAGCTGGACGATTGAAGTTCTGCGAGGGGCTCTTATGCTTCCCATTCCTGTAATCTCTATTTTCGGATAAAGGACTACTGTCTGGGATTCCCGCTCGAAGCTGAGCAAGCGCAAGCTCATGTTCACGTTGTGCTTGTGCCTCATCACGTTGTGCTTGTGCCTCGTCACGTGCTTTCTTCTCCAGCTTATCTCGGCGTTCAACCATCTTATCATGAGCCCATCCGAAGAGCTTCTGTCTTGGGGAAAAACCACATTTCTCACCCATAGCAATCATCATGTCCAGGTAACGCTCCTCATCGAATGTTTCGATGGTTTCCATGTTTGTTTCCTAAACAGTCAATAATGAAGTGCCAAAAAAAAAAAACCCACTAACAAATCTCTACAATAGTAGAAAAAAATGAAAGAACCACACAACACCAAGGAGAGAACAAAGTTCAACACCACAGTTCAAACTTAAACGTAAAAGTGATCTCAAAACGTCACCATAAAAGTGACTCAAAATACAATCAAGTGCAACAGCAGCATATGTTGCAAAACAGTGCATGAAACACTGGTAATATAGAGTGGATGTCGTGCCTGCTTAACAGCAATATGTGGCAGTACCTGCAGTTGTGGTGCAAATGAAAGGAATGAGCAATACACTCAAGTGCAACAGCAGCAAAATGTTGCAAAAATGTGCATGAAACACTGATAATACAGGATGGCAGTCGTGCCTGCTTAACAGCAGTATGCGGCAGTACCTGCGATTATGGTGCAAATGAAAGGAATGAGCAACACAATCAAGTGCAAGAGCAACAAAATGTTGCAAAACAGTGCATGAAACACTGGTAATACAGAGTGGCGGTCGTGTCTGTTTAACAGCAATACGTGGCAGTACCTGCGGCTATGTTGCAAATGAAAGGAATGAGCAACACAATCAAGTGCAAGAGCAACAAAATGTTGGAAATCTGTGCATGAAACACTGGTAATACAGAGTGTCAGTCGTGCCTGTTTAACAGCAATACGTGGCAGTACCTGCGGTTATGGTGCAAATGAAAGGAATGAGCAACACAATCAAGTGCAAGAGCTACAATATGTTGCAAAACAGTGCATGAAACACTGGCAATACAGGATGGCAGTCGTGCCTGCTTAACAGAAATATGCGGCAGTACCTGCGGTTATGGTGCAAATGAAAGGAATGAGCAACAACGAGTTTTACCGACTAGCACCCAGTGCCAGAGAATACAAACAAGTACAGTATAGCGGCTGTGCTTGCTTGTGAGTGCGAATATGGCAGTACCCACAAATAAAATGTCGTAAGTGAAATTCTGGAGTGTTGCCAAAAGGGCACAGATCCTATGCAAAATACACCAAAGATAAGCTAACGGCTTAGCCTAAGCTCGATAAATGACACAAAAATTTTTCTTCCCAATCTATGAGCAGTCAATACTTGAATATAAAACACAATTATATGCAAAATACTTAATATACTTACTCCCAATTCCTAAATCCCAAGGAAATATAAACAATTTCTAACAAGTATCACCCTTTAACGGATATATAAAACACGAATGCTTTAAAACTCAATCTTATCATGCAAATAAATGAAATTTTAAATAACACGTCTTCTCGTCATGCAAAATTTCTTAAGTCTGTTACCACATAATCTCATGTAGATTTCCTAAAATTTTGATTCCCACATGGGATACAAGAAAATATTAGTTACCGTAATTAATCTTGAAAATAAAAAAAAATTCTGATCCGCAACGTCTCTAGCGATAAAATTTTTCATGTGCAGCCTATGCTTCATTCATTTCAATAATCGAGCCAATGGTAATCGGGTTTCATGTGCAATGTTAAAAAGCAAAATAAAAATAAATTTATAAAAAATCAGTCTGTCTGTTCAGGTTCCTGTTCGGGTGTCAATCTTGTTGGGGGAATGGTAGTGTGTTGATAAGATTCTGTTTTACTAAGGGGACTCAAAGTAAGGATGCTCGGTTAAGAGCTCACAAACAGACAGAACAGATATTTGTACTTGAACACCCCATCTTTTAGACCATTACTCGGTTAAATGAAATTCGGAATTCAACTTTCTTTTAATTTTGGAAATGCAACGACATTAAAAGAATTGAATTAAATTTCTCAAATTAAATTTTATGAAATGCTGCCTCGAATCCCGGAGGTGGTGAGCACGATTTTGTTTCCAGGCACCACGGACGTATGCCAAGACTTTGGCCTCAACTCGACGATTACCTCTGTCACACAGGCAGAGTAGAATAGAGGACACTGCAATAGCAGAAACAGAAACGACACACTGTTAATAATGGAAAACTGAAAGCATGAACACACGTATAGTGAGTTTCCAATATTATTCTACTGGATGAAAATATATTGGTTAGTCACAGCTAACCAGAAATATTTATGCTACCGTAATAGCATACAAAACCATTAATTCTTTGCTGGTATTAAAGGAAAACAATTTATTCACAATAAATGAAGAATACGCAAGACAAATACAGTACTGTATGTCTTCCTTAAATTGTGGGCAACCACAAAAGTTGCAATGCTTATTACTGATTTGCAATTAATATGGTAAGACACTCTATTTATGATAAAGGAAGATTCTACGAGATAAATACAGTATTCATTCACTTTTGGTTATCAAGAACTGTTTGCAATAAAAAAAGGATGCAAAAGCACCTTTTGAAGTATTTGCAACTCATAACTCAAAACAGTTTATCCCCAACATATGAAGAATTAGCAAGATAAATACATTATGCATTCATTAGATTGTGGTTAATAGGAAATATTTGCAAAGCCAACAGGGTAAAATTACCTTTTAATTATTTGCAGTTTGACACGTTAGTTAAATGATTAATTATTTGCAATTTATATAGCAAATAGCTTTATTCACGACTTTTTGATGTAAAACACTTTGTTTACGAAGATAGAAAGAGGCGAAATGAAATTAGAATTTATTAGGAGAAGGGATAGATTTTTACGGGCTCATAACCAGTCTTCAGAGGATGAGAGTTTCGTTTATCACATTCAATGAAAAGGAAATTCTTAGCAATGTATATCAGCTGTAATTTCCAGGTTAAGGAATTAACTTTGGCAAGTGAGATTCAAGTTAGGTAATCTACAAAATTTCGTTTTTATGGGAATGGAATCTGAGAAAATTTTTTTTTAGGATTTAGCCAGTAACGAATGTAACTAATTCTCAAAAAACCAATTTGCTTGACCCACGAGCTTTACCATACACTATCCCTCACCTTGTTGTGCTAGATGAATTCCTGTGAAGATGCCACGTAAATAAGGTTTGAAATAAACTTGACTGCTGAGGCGAGATGTTGCCTCTGGGATGTTTGTCCGCCAAATGAGGACGCTTCATTGTCCCTCCTGGTGACGTCATCTGCAGGATGTATTTCTGGAGCAGTAACTGGCTCTGATATCATTTTAGGACTACTTTAGTGGTGGTCCCTGGCAGGCAATTATAGCAGAGATGCGAGGGAGAGACATTATTTTAGGCGCAACAAGTGGAAGCAAATAAAATAAAATGAGAATGATAATGGAAAGTTAGGTTACTGGTAAACAATCTCTAGAAAGTTCTTTGCTCGTAGGAGATGAAATTTAAGTACTCAAATAATAAAGAAGCTACTGACATATATCTAGACAGGCTAATGACATAACAGCAAGGTCAAATTTATAACAAAACTATCAGGAAGAACAATTTTTATAATAAGAAAATTGTAAGCAAAACGTAACTGATGGGTTCACTGAAGAGGTGGAAAAGTAGGAGCAGCCTTTATATCGGGACTCTGCTTCTACACGTACAAGAATAGTAAGTAAGATATATTTAAAATTAGCTATAAGCTAAGATATAAATTGCAAATAATCATAATCTACAAAAGTCAAGAAGTGGGAATTATTTTTTTTAGTTAGAAAAATGACAGTTAAGTTGCTAAATTACTAAGGCATCTAACAGCCTCTGGTGACTTTGAGCAAAACACTATGTCACAAAGGCCCTTTCTAGAGAATATTGATTTAGCAAAATTCTACTACAGAAGGCGAAAAAAGAACAGAGGAAGTTACGGTGACTTCAGTGTTATTATGAGGGATGAGATATCCTTCTCATGGAAAAGAACAAATGAACAATAAGAATGGGATCCACCACTGGAACATATCATACTATTAGGAAAAATGAACAAGTCTTATAAACAAAACATTAAATGACATGCAAAACATAAAAGAAATGTGATCAAATTCAAATTTCAAGAAAATTAAAATCCCAATTAGATATCAGTGAATATCAATATTTAAGTTTAAGAATGCTTCACATGCAATAAGGCAATAACATATAAAAATAAAATACAGTATACGCAAATGGAAAACTTGAACCACGTCGTCCTTAACATTGGCGACTGGATTTAAAACTGTTTCAGCTATTCAACACTAAACTAAAATGTTTCTGCCATGTTCTGGCTTTCAGTCCCACAAAGGGAAATATAAAACTATGATCAAAGAATTGTTCTTAATCCTTTTCGTCTTCCATTAGGAATAACGTTTGTACGCTAAAATAAACAAGTACAGTACAGTATTAAAGACATAAAAGATAAACATAAAAAATAAACAACACATCAGAGAAGTAATCTTTACTGACTAGTCTAACTTAGGCTAACAGCACCAGCTTCCTCATTTGAGGGTAACGACCGTCGACTTAGTAGATCAGCAAGGTCATTGTCCTTGCCATGAAGATGTTGGGCAGTGAATTTGAAAAGATTCAGGTAAAGTGCCCACCTTTTCAGGCGAGGATTTAGCTTGTCTGCAGTCTGTAAATATAGGAGAGGTCGGTGGTCGGTTCTCAGTGTAAAATGTTGGCCATACAGATGGACTTCAAATTTCTTTATGGCCCAATATGCAGCTAGAGCTTCCTTCTCCACGGTGGAGTATTTCGCTCTGCAGGGCGAAGCCTGCGGCTTGCATATCGCACTGGAGCTACTTCTGCTGAGTTGTCTGATCGGGCTTGCAAGAGCACGGCACCCAGGCCTTCGTCTGAGGCGTCGGTCTGCAATATAAATGGAAAATCAGGGTTTAACAGTTGTAATACTGGCTCACCTGCCAATGCTTCTCGGAGCTTGAGAAATGCTCTCTCCTCTTCATCTGTCCATTGGACAGGGGAGGTTTTACCTTGCTCTGAGGAGGTGATTTGCTGCAAAGGGGCAGCGATAGTATTAAAGTGTGGAATGAACCGTTGGTAGTAGCCGACACTACCCAGGAATGATCTCAGTTGAGTGACAGTAGCAGGTTTCTCCATATCCTTAATAGCTTGTACCCTGTCATGTAAAGGGGACATAACTCCTTCTCCAACCACGTGGCCGAGATACTGCAATTATGTGAAACCAATCTCACATTTGGAAGGCTTTAAATGAAATCCATGCTGGTTCAGAAGAGTGAGAACTCTGCGGAGAGTCTTGAGGTGCGATGACCAATCCTGAGAATGCACCAGGACGTCATCTATAAAGCATGAAACATTGTCGAGATCCTGTAGCACTATCCTCATGAGACTGCTGAAGCAGCCAGGGGCATTTACCATACCAAAAGGCATGACCTTGAACTGGTATAGACCATATCTTGTGGAAAAGGCTGTTAGAAGCTTGGTAGTCTCGCTCAGCGGGACTTGCCAAAATCCACTGGCCAGATCTAACTTGGACAGGTAACGGGCTCGGAAGAGCAATGAGAAAATATGCTCAGCGTCAGCAATGGGCTCTCCATCAAAGATGGTACGGGAGTTAAGCTTACGACAGTCAAGGCAGAACCTGTGACTGCCATGTCGCTTAAGCACTGCCAGTAACGGCTAACGCCAAAGCGAAATGCTCTTTTCAACTATTCCGAGGCGGACCCAAGTGTCAAGATCTTCCTTCAGCTGTACAGACAGCTGGTGGGGAAGACCATAGGAATGCCAAAATGGCTCTGGGTCAGTTAATCTGACACGATGCTCAAGGGTAGCGGTAATGCTTAGGAGGTCATTGAAGATGTCCTCATAGTCCTCTAATAGCTTGTTCAGCTATTCCCATTGACCCGGTTGCAGTCTGGAGTTAATAATGCAATTACTCACACTTTCTTTTCGGTGTGTGGGAATGGCAGGATTCTTACCATCATCAAAAGCTAAGCTTATGTCTTCAATTGCGAGGGCGGTGGCTGCGTCCATAAGAGCTTCTTAGAAAAAACTTCACACCCATAAGTCCGTCTCCACTGCAAGGGTGGAATATTCCAATATAGGAGGTAAGGGGTGGCTATAATGGAGCACCTGTGTTGCTGCAGCGTCGGAGGTTCTGTTGATGCTAAGGGCATCTATAGGGGTTGCTGAGAGTGCCAGCGCAGGATCCCTGTGGTCCTCCGTGTCCTCACAATAAAGCTTCAGTTTGTTAATGTGGTATTTCCGGTTATTGCCATCAACATTTAGCACATAATTGTCAGGGGTCACCTGGTGTACCACAGTGTACGGTCCTTTCCAGCGTAGCATTAGCTTGCGGGTATCTGTTGAAAGAAGTAACAAAGCTCGATCTCCGGGTGTCAGGGCACGACGCCGGGCACGCTTGTCAAAGAGGAGCTTGTCAGTCTGCTGGTGACCCTTAATGGCTAATTGTGCAGTTTTCCAAGCCTTTTTGAGGTGAGACGAAAACTTCAAAATATACTCATGGACGTCCCTATCGTCATCTTCGATGGTAGGTGAATCCCAACATTCTGCCAAGAATTCCACTGGGCCTCTGACATTATGACCATAAATCAGCTCGAAAGGCGAGTATCCAGTAGTGTCGTGGGGCGTGTCTCTGAAGGAGAATAGTGCAGCAGGGACGTACTTGTCCCACTGCCTAGGTACATCTATCACTAGCTTGCGCAAACATCGCTTCAATGTCCCAATAGCGTTTGCATGCTCCAGTTGATTGGGCATGATAGACACTCGTACGAATGTGCTTCATTTCTAAAAGGTTACAGAAAGCCTCAAAGTGCCTACTTGTAAACTGACTTCCATTGTCAGAAGGGACCTGCTCAGGAAAGCCAACCATATAGTAGATATCAAATAGGGCATGAGAAACTGCTTTAGTCGTGATAGAAGACAGTGGCACTGCATCTGGGTACCTTGTTGCCAGGTTGACATATACCAGGAGGAACTGTTTCCCCGTGGACGAAGCTGGATTAGTAGGACCTAATATGTCAATAGTGACCTTGGAAAATGGCTCCATTGAAAGCTTAGTTATCCCCATGGGAACTTTCAGTACCGGTGCAGTTGAGGTGGATTGACAGACAGGGCAGGAGCCTACATATCTGTCTACCTCGGCGTACATGTTTGGCCATGCAAAAGCCTTCTTAAGGACGTGCCGAGTTTTTGCTTTGCCTCTGTGTCGACTCAGAGGTAAATGGTGTGCCACATACATAGTCTGGCGGCGCAACGAAGCGGGCACCACCAACTGTTTAAAGGTGTGGCCATCTTTAGTCACATGCCTACGAAGTACTCCATCTTCAAGGGCGTAAGTGATCTGGCCTCCTCCTCTCACTGTGAAGGTCCTTCCCTCGGTGGCCTGCTGCATCCAATGTTTGAGGCTGGGTCAATCTTGCTGCAATTTGGCAAAGTCTGGACAGGACTTCAATGGCTCTAGAGGTGCATCGTAAAGGAGGGGGAAACTCTCCGCGTTCCACATTACGTTTACTAACTGTGGTAGACTCAACGGAGTCAGTCAGAAAATCGTCCAAATTCTTGGCATCGAGGCCAGGAGTTGCTGCTGAAATGGCTTCATGTGACTTCCCCCGAAGGAAGTTATAACGAGAAATGTCCTTATGGTAGAGGTCAGCCTGGAAAATAGGAACTAGGTTCAGTGCACGACCCAGCAAGACAGGGTACATAAGCCCAATCATTGCCACAGCTGGGGCTCTTCCCTTGTAGTATTTGCAATCCAGGTTAATGACACAGCAGCATCGTATTTGGGGTGATCCTTCAAAAACCCGCACACGAACGACTTTGCTGGTAAAATCTTCATCCCTGACAAATCTCTCGTCAACAAGTATGCCATTGGCCCCTGTGTCAAGGGCTATCTCAGCTTCCACACCATTTATGATATCTAGGCATTTTGGGATCATTTCCAGATCATCATGTTCGATAAATTCTACATTGCCAAGTATGTGTGGTGGTTCCTCGGCGTTATCCTCGGTGGCCCTTTCTGGCCTTGTTTCCACAACATGGGCTGAGTGAGTGGTCAGATGGCTATGTGGGCCACTGCTGTGAGAGGGAGTGTGGAGGCTCATAGAGTTTGGCTGAAAACCCTGGGAAGGTGGAGCAGAGTAATGGCCTTTGCCTCTGAACTGCTGAGGCTTAGGTCTTACCGGGTCATCCTTCTTGATTGTGGGTGCATGGCCGTAATAAGGCTTAGGAGTGTGAGGAGGATGAGCTGGACGATTGAAGTTCTGCGAGGGGCTCTTATGCTTCCCGTTCCTGTAATCTCTATTTCCGGATAAAGGACTACTGTCTGGGATTCCCGCTCAAAGCTGAGCAAGCGCAAGCTCATGTTCATGTTGTGCTTGTGTCTCATCACATTGTGTTTGTGCCTCATCACGTGCTCTCTTCTCCAGCATATCTCGGCGTTCAACCATCTTCCCATGAGCCTATTCGAAGAGCTTCTGTCTTGGGAAAAAACCGCATTTCTCACCCATAGCAATCATCATGTCCAGGTAACGCTCCTCATCAAATGTTTTGATGGTTTCCATGTTTGTTTCCTAAACAGTCAATAATGAAGTGCCAAAAAAACCCCCACTAACAAATCTCTACAATAGTAGAAAAAAATGAAAGAACCACACAACACCAAGGAGAGAACAAAATTCAACACCACAGTTCAAACTTAAACGTAAAAGTGATCTTAAAACGTCACCATAAAAGTGACTCAAAATACAATCAAGTGCAACAGCAGCAAAATGTTGCAAAACAGTGCATGAAACTCTGGTAATACAGAGTGGCAGTCGTGCCTGCTTAACAGCAATATGTGGCAGTACCTGCAGTTGTGGTGCAAATGAAAGGAATGAGCAACACAAGCAAGTGCAACAGCAGCAAAATGTTGCAAAACAGTGCATGAAACACTGGTAATACAGAGTAGCAGTCGTGCCTGCTTAGCAGCAATACGTGGCAGTACCTGCAGTTATGGTGCAAATGAAAGGAATGAGCAACACAATCAAGTGCAAGAGCAACAAAATGTTGCAAAACAGTGCATGAAACACTGGTAATACAGGATGGCAGTCGTGCCTGCTTAACAGCAATATGCGGCAGTACCTGCGGTTACGGTGCAAATGAAAGGAATGAGCAACAACGAATTTTACCGACTAGCACCCAGTGCCAGAGAATACAAACAAGTACAGTATAGCGGTCGTGCCTGAGTGTGAGCGCGAATATGGTGGTACCCACAAATAAAATGTCGTAAGTTAAATTCTGGAGTGTTGCCAATAGGGCACAGATCCTATGCAAAGTACACCAATGATAAGCTAACGGCTTAGCCTAAGCTCGATAAATGACACAAAAATTTTTCTTCCCAATCTATGAGCAGTCAATGCTTGAATATAAAACACAATTATAAGCAAAATATTTAATATGCTTACTCCCAATTCCTAAAAATCAAGGAAACATAAACAAATTTTAACAAGTATCACCCTTTAACGGATATATAAAACACGAATGCTTTAAAACTCAATCTTATCACGCAAATAAATGAAATTTAAAAAAACACGTCTTCTCGTTATGCAAAATTTTTAAAGTCTGTTACCACATAATCTCATGTAGATTTCCCAAAATTTTGTTTACCACTTGGGAAACAAGAAAATATTAGTTACTGTAATTAATCTTGAAAATAAAAAAAAATTCTGATCCGCAACGTCTCTAGCGATAAAATATTTCGTGTGCAGCCTATGCTTCATTCATTTCAATAATCGAGCCAATGGTAATCGGATTTCATGTGCAATGTTAAAAAGCAAAATAAAAATAAATTTATAAAAATTCAATCTGTCTGTTCGGGTCCCTGTTCAGGCGCCAATCTTGTTGGGGGAATGTTAGGGTGTTGATAAGATTCTGTTTTACTAAGGGGACTCAAAGTACTGAGCTCGGTTAAGAGCTCACTAACAGACAGAACAGATATTTGTACTTGAACACCCCATCCGTTAGACCATTACTTGGTTAAATGTAACTCAGAATTCAACTTTCTTTTAATTTTGGAAATGCAATGACATTAAAAGAATTGAATTAAATTTCTCAAATTAAATTTTATGAAATGCTGCCTCGAATCCCGGAGGTGGTGAGCACGATTTCGTTTCCCGGCTCCACGGACGTATGCCAAGACTTTGGTCTCAACTCGACGACTACCTCTGTCACACAGGCAGAGTAGAATAGAGGACACTGCAATTGCAGAAACAGAAATGACACACTGTTAATAATGGAAAACTGAAAGCATGAACACACATATAATGAGTTTCCAATATTATTCTACTGGATGAAAATATATTGGTTAGTCACAGCTAACCAGAAATATTTATGCTACCATAATAGCATACAAAACCATTAATTCTTTGCTGGTATTAAAGGAAAACAATTTATTCACAATAAATTAAGAATAAGCAAGACAAATACAGTACTGTATGTCTTCCTTAAATTGTGGGCAACCACAAAAGTTGCAATGCTTATTACTGATTTGCAATTAATATGGTAAAACACTCAATTTATGATAAAGGAAGATTCTACGAGATAAATACAGTATTCATTCACTTTTGGTTATCAAGAACTGCTTGCAATAAAAAAAAGGATGCAAAACCACCTTTTGAAGTATTTGCAACTTATAACTCAAAACACTTTATCCCCAACATATGAAGAATTAGCAAGATAAATACAGTAGGCGTTCATTAGATTGTGGTTGACAGGAAATATTTGCAAAGTCAACAGGGTAAAATTACCTTTTAATTATTTGCAGTTTAACACGTTAGTTGAATGATTAATTATTTGCAATTTATATAGCAAATAGCTTTATTCACGAGTTTTTGACGTAAAGCACTTTATTTACGATGATAGAAAGAGGTGAAATGAAATTAGAATTTATTAGGAGAAGGGATAGATTTTTACGGGCTCATAACCAGTCTTCAGAGGATGAGATTTTTGTGTATCACATTCAATGAAAAGGAAAGTCTTAGCAATGTATATCAGCTGTAATTTCCAGGTTAAGGAATTAACTTTGGCAAGTGAGATTCCAGTTAGGTAATCTACAAAATTTCGTTTTTATGGGAATGGAATCTGAGAAAAAAAAACTGTAGGATTTAGACAGTATCGAATTTAACTAATTGTCGAAAAACCAATTTGCTTGACCCACAAGCTTTACCATACACTATCCCTCACCTTGTTGTGCCAGATGAATTCCTGTGAAGATGCCACGTAAATAAGGTTTGAAATAAACTTGACTGCTGAGGTGAGATGTTGCCTCTGGGATGTTTGTCCGCCAAATGAGGACGCTTCATTGTCCCTCCTGGTGACGTCAACTGCAGGATATATTTCTAGAGCAGGAACTGCCTCTGATATAATTGAAGGACTACTTTAGTGGTGGTCCCTGGCAGGCAATTATAGCAGAGATGCAAGGGAGAGACAGTATTTTAGGTGCAACAAGTGGAAGCAAATAAAATAAAATGAGAATAATAATGGAAAGTTAGGTTACAGGTAATCAATCTATAGAACGTTCTTTGCTCGTAGGAGACGGAATTTAAGTACTCAAATAATAAAGAAGCTACTGATATATATCTAGACAGGCTAATGACATAACAGCAAGGTCAAATTTATAACAATGTTTTCAGCAAGAACAATTTTTATAATAAGAAAATTGTAAACAAAACGTTTCTGAAGAGGTGGAAAAGTAGGAGCAACCTTTATATAGGGACTCTGCTTCTACACGTACAAGAATAGTAAATAAGATACATTTAAAATTAGCTATAAGCTAAGATATAAATTGCAAATAATCATAATCTGCAAAAGTCAAGAAATGGGAATTATTTTTTTTAGTTAGAAAAATGACAGTTAAGTTACTAAATCAGAGGCATCTAACAGCCTCTGGTGATTTTGAGCGAAACACTCTGTCACAATGACAATTCGTAATATACTCTGCAATGTCTTTATACATCTCTTCCCAATAGAATTAGGTACTTAGCAACCGATACGTTCTCTCGATTCCCTTATGGCCGGCTGCGGTACTTGTGTGACACAGAAAGAGGGCGTGACCGTGGAACTCCTCCGGAAGTACTGCCGCTTATCCCCCTTCGTCGTTTTTCCTCTTAAACAATTTATTCAATAATCCTCCTTCTATTACAAATGAATTTATTCAGCGTCGAATTTTAGCAGGGACTTTGCCATTTATTCCTTGCAAGAGTTTCTTCACCTCTCTCCACAACGTATCCCCATCCTGCTTCCTTACGAGCTCCTCTCGACTCCACCTGCAAGTGCCACCCTCCCGCTCATTCATACTCGCTCGCTCACTCTCTCGTTCATACTCGCAACTTTCACTCTGTCCTCTCTCACCCTCACTTCCCTCATTCACTCTTTTATTTACCTTGCAAGGATGATTTTCCCCATCACTCTGAAGGAGTGAGTGCGCAGAATCGGGATCGGCCCCCGCAGTTGCAGGACGGTTCGTGTCCATGGTCCGATGACTCGCGTTTCTTATCAAATGGGTCATGGCCAGTGCGGGGACTTCCCGCACTCCCCTGCTCAGGGCGTCTGCTACTTTGTTACTCTTTCCTGGTACATACTCAAACCCCTTTATTTTAAACTGCATAAGTCTTAACAGCCATCGGGAAAGCCTCTGGTTATTTAGCTGGTTCTCATACACGTACTTTAAGGGTAGATGATCGCTACGAATTATCACCGGGTATCCGAGTAGGAAATATTTATTCTTTTCTAACACAAATACGATGGCAATTACCTCTTGTTAGATGGTGGAATATCGCCTCTCAGTGTCTGTGAGTGCCAAGGAAGTGAAACTAATGGGGCGGTCTCTTTTCTCGTTGTCTGCCTGCGATACTACCCCACCGATTGCGACGTCGGAGGCGTCACACATGACATAGAATGCCCGATCAAATTTAGGATAAGTGAGTACTTGGTTAGACATTAGGGCTCTCTGTAAAGCTACAAACGCGGCCTCGTGCTCAGGCATCCAGCATATCTGGTGCATGTTTTGGAGCCTATCTAAGGGATGGGAAATGTCTGCATATTTCTCAATAAAATTATGGTAGTACAAGCAAAGTCCGAGAAATGATCTAACATCTTTACAAGTTTTGGGTCTCGCAAACTTCTCGATGGCTTTTACTTTATCATGTAATACTGCCACACCCGCAGACGACAATTTGTGTCCGAGAAATTCTACTTCCGCTCTGAAAAACTGACATTTATATAATTTCACACGCAGGTTATTCTGTCTCAAGGCTTCTAAAACCAAAATGAGGTTCTGGGCGTGTTCTTCAAAGGTTTGTTTGATTATTACCAAGTCATCTAAATACACTAGCACGGCGCTACCAATGAGGCCTAGGAGCACCGCTGTCATGAGTCTGCTAAAATGACTGGGGGCATGTTTTAACCCAAAAGGTAGATGATTGTACTTGTAGAGTTTATTATTTACTGAAAAAGTGGTCTTCGCTTTACTCTTCTCTTCTAAGACTACCTGCTGGTAACCCGCCAGGAGGTCGAGAGTAGTAAAATACTTAGCGCCGCTGACGTGACGCAGTACATCTTCAATTATAGGGAGGGGGAATTTATCACCTTCAGTGAGCAAATTTAGTTTGTGGAAATCTACGCACAGTCGAAGATCTCAGTCTTTCTTCTTTACTACTACAGTGGGGCTATGCCAAGGGCTTTTAGATAATCTAATAATGCCCTTTTCCTCTAATTCCGCTACCATTCCCTCTAACATCTTCTCGTATACAAATGGAGTGCTATAGGGTTTTGCAAAGGTAGGAGGATGACTGCCTGTGTTAATATCAAACGGCATGAGAGTGCATTCCCCAAGGGGGTTAGAATCTAAAGCAAAAACATCATGATGTTTAGCGACAAGTTCAGTCATGAAAGTAGAATGCTCAGCAGCGCTCAATTTTCTCGCTAACGCCTACAAATTTGTTACACGTTCTGGGTCTTTGGCGACCCTGATGACTTTGACACTGTAACACTGCCTCACTTCTTCGAACTCAGCGACTTTCGTGTTTCTAGGAATAACTAGCGGGATCGGCGATATATTCACGCACATGACAGTTAATTTCCGTGATCCCTCGGGAACCATTAGCAATTTATTAGGAAAAAAATCCGCGTACTCTCCAAGAAATTCTGCGCATAAGGCTCGTGCGCCCTCGAATACTCGTGAGGTAATAACTTCTAAGATACATGAAGTACCGCTCTCAAAAATCTCTTCCCAGAGCATCACAATGTAGTTATCCCTTTCCTCTTGCAACATGCTTGCAGATACTGACGAGCATGCGGAACATGAAATAATTTCACTCTCGTTTACAGTTACGGTAATTTTTCCCCCGTGTAATAACAATACTTACTCCCATAATTACCATGTCCTCAAATCCAATTACTACTTTTGCCTGTTCAATACTTAACTTAGGCAATACAAGGAAGCCACATCTAAATCTTGTGGGACATCCCTCAAATGCAATCACCGGTTTCACTACCAATACTATGGTCAATTAGCAATATGGCTGAGCCCGTATCTAACAAAGCAAATTGGCGGATTCCACCGACTGCAATTTCTATTATCAAGATCCCATTACTCATTAGATAGAAATCGCAAGTACTTAGCTGTGCTGAGGAGGTGGTCCTGTGACGTCCACGATTTCCTGATCGGGAGGAGCGATGGCTCCTTGCTGTGGAGTGTTCGGGACGTTCGCTGGGGGTCCCTGTGAGTCATTCTCTTGGAGGGGCGCTTGTTAGCCCGATGCCTGGTCCCCAGACAGTTGTAGCAGAGCAGGTTTGTATGTGCCGTATGCACACACCGCTCCCGTGGGGGGCCTATGCCGAAACACTTTGCGCACCGTCCTTCCCTTGCTGCTTGGAACCTTGGTCTTTGGTCGTTTGCCATGGCTGCGACGGGAACCACGGCCATGTCCAGGAGTCTTTCCTTATCGATTTCCTCTTCCGAGTGACCATGTCCAGGGTGGCTCTCAAACCTATTCAACAGTAGACGTACTAGATCGGGGACCGGTATGTTAGACTCTAACAGGAAGTGGCACCTCGGAGGAACGGTTTTCCGCAGGGCACTTCGCACAATGCTTTGCTGCATGTATGTATTATCGACAATTTCACTCACTGAACCCATTAACGATTCGATCCTATTCGCTTACCAGCTCAACTGTTCTCTGCGTCTTCGAGGGCTATTTTGAATCTTAGATATTAGTGTTTCTTCACTCTGTCGCACAGTGAAAGCTGTTAGGAACCGATCCTTAAAAGTTTCCCAATGTTGTATCTTCGACCACTCGTCTCTGCCTATGGTCTCAGCCACAAATCCGGTGCACCTTTGTACTACTTCGTTAATTCGGTACTCATCGGTCCATTCGGCGCTTCTCATCCGCAGACCCAAGTGTTTCAGGAAGTCGGCCGCGGGAAATATGGATGGATATTTGAGGCCTTTTACTTTTGCGCCGTCAAAGTATAAGGGAGAAGATTTGACTCGAGGTGCCTTTCCAACAAGGGCACGGGGTTGGGGCATGGCCTGCTGCATTCCCTATGTCACCACGGGGATTGGAGCGGAAGGCTGTTTGTCGATGTTCGAGGCGTTGGTTTCGCTGTCGGCATCATCGCTGTCGGCCAAGTTCCTTCTTGACGGAGCGACGTTGGCGGTAGTTTGTAGGCGTCGCACGTGCTCCTTCAATTCGAGAATTCTCCGGGTTTTGTCCTCATCACTTATTTTCTGCAGTGGGAGGTACTGGTCTTCTGCGTTTGCCATTCTTTTTTTCTTTGTACGGGTTTCGACTGGCATATAAGATTGTCTCTTTTCGTACGTATTTTGGCGGGAATCGTACTGTGCTGCCACCACTGTAGTAGGGTTAATCACTACATTAATATTAATACCAGAAGGGTGCAAGGTAAGAACGGACAAACGGTGGTTCGTTTAACTTAATTTGTTCTAGAGTACAACATATACGACGCCTCAATGCTCCAACCCTTATGACTATCAAAATCTTTTATCTATTTGTGCCCCGGGGAATGTACTGACTAAAAACTCCAACAACTCTAACTGCCTCGGGTATTCTTGAAGTACCCCAAAGGGCAAGGCGTGTCATCTGGTACAGTTTTGCCGATAGGCTTCAGGATCAAAGGGGAGTCCTTCCTCTTTGGGGAGGGGCTATTTCAACAAGTCTATTGGGCAGAGGAAGGTCTAAATCGCCTGAGGCTATTGGGCATCTCTCCAGAGCATGTACATATGTACGAGTCAAATGTTTGTGTTTCTTGTGGTTTGGGAACAGAGGGTTTCTTGTTTTTTTGGGAACTGAGGGTCCCTTGTCCTTTCAGTCCTCTTGAGGTACATGATGCCAGACATTAATTCCATGGGTCCAATTATTTATCTTGTTGACACCTAGGAAAAATATTGCCTGTATCCAAGAACAACACTTGGGAGAGTACTCAGTTTCACCCTTGATCTTTAGCCTCGCCCGTTTCTCCTCAGGACTTGTTACAGGTTTCAGGTCCTAACTTCAGCAGGACTTCATATGATTTCAGCGTGATTTCAGATGATGCGACTATATATATATATATATATATATATATATATATATATATATATATATATATATATATATATATATATATATATATATATATATATATATATATATATATATATATATATATATATATATATATATATATATATATATATATATATATATGTATGTAAGTATGTATGTATGTGATTACCTAATTGTGATTACCTAATTGTGTTTACGGGAAAGAGCCCAAAACTCGCATCTTCCCGTCTCTTGATCGGTTCCATTTTATACTTAGTGATACTTATCATACCTGTCCTTAAAACTATGGATTGAGATAGCATTAACTACCTCCTCACTTAGCGAATTCCAATTATCAACTACTCTTACACTGAAAAAGTATTTCCTTACATCCTGCAAAGAAGTTTTCTTACGAAGCTTCAAACTATGACCTCTAGTTCTAGAGCCAGCCATATCAAAATACGATCCTTATCCACTCTATCATAACCATGAAGGAATTTAAAGACTGTCACCATTTCCCCCCTCAATCTTCTAGCTTCGAGTGATGGTAAGTCTATTTCCCTCAGCCTCTCATCATAACTGAGATTGCGTATTTCTGGCACCAGTTTCGTGGCATGTCTTTGAACTTTTTCAAGCTTAGCTATGTGCTTTTTCAAGTGTGGATTCCAAAAGGGGGCTGCATTTTCGAGTTTTGGCCTCACATAGGTTACATAAATATTTCTGAACATTTCCTTGTCCATGTGCCTGAAGGCTACCCTTACATTTGATAAGAATGCATATGCTGCCCTTACTATGCCATTTATATGTATTTCTGGAGACAAATCTGCCAGTATGTTTACTCCTAGATATCTCTAATTTTCTGTCTCTTGAAGTTGTACTCCAGCCACCGAGTAGTCAAGCTTGGGCCTTCTTGCACTTGTACCCATTCTCATTACCTTACATTTTGAAGTATTGAATTTCATTAGCCATTTTTCTGACCACTCATGCAGATTATTTAGATCCTCCTGAAGTTCTCTAAAATTGTTCTCGTTTTTTACTTTCTTCACAATCTTTGCATTATCTGCAGACATATCCATGAATGACAGATACAGACTCTGGTAGGTCATTTACATATACAAAGAACAAAAGTGGCCCTAAAACTGAATCCTGTGGAACTCCACTACTAACTCATCTCCATTCAGACACTGAGTGTCTTGCTCTAACTCTCTGTTCCCTTCCTTCTAAGTAAGTTTTTATCCATTCCAAAACATTCCCACCTATTCTAGCCATTGCTTGCAGCTTCCCAATAAGTCTCCCAAGTGGAACAGTGTCAAACGCTTTCTGGAAGTCTAGGAATATGCAATCTGCCCAACCCTCTCTTTCCTGTAAGATTCGGCTTACCTCATCATAAAATTCTAATAAGTTTGTTACTGTTGATCTACCTTCTCTGAAGCCATGTTGTCTCACTGACAAAAAGTTGACGGATTCCAAGTGAAGAGAATGTATGTATGTATGTATGTATGTATGTATATATGTATGTATGTGATTACCTAATTGTGTTTACGGGAAAGAGCCCAAAGCTCGTATCTTCCCGTCTCCTGATCAGTTCCATTTTAGACTTAGTGATACTTATCGTACCTGTCCTTAAAACTATGGATTGAGATAGCATTAACTACCTCCTCGCTTAGCGAATTCCAATTATCAACTACTCTTACACTGAAAAAGTATTTCCTCACATCCTGCAAAGAAGTTTTCTTACGAAGCTTCAAACTATGACCTCTAGTTCTAGAGCCAGCCATATCGACATATCAATCCCTATCCACTCTATCATAACCATGAAGGAATTTAAAGACTGTCACCATATCCCCCCTTACTCTTCTAGCTTCGAGTGATGGTAAGTCTAATTCCCTCAGCCTCTCATCATAACTGAGATTGCGTATTTCTGGCACCAGTTTCGTGGCATGTCTTTGAACTTTTTCAAGCTTAGCTATGTGCTTTTTCAAGTGCGGATTCCAAAAGGGGGCTGCATATTCGAGTTTTGGCCTCACATAGGTTACATAAATATTTCTGAACATTTCCTTGTCCATGTGCCTGAAGGCTACCCTTACATTTGATAAGAATGCATATGCTGCCCTTACTATGCCATTTATATGTATTTCTGGAGACAAATCTGCCAGTATGTTTACTCCTAGGTCTCTCTCATTTTCTGTCTCTTGAAGTTGTACTCCAGCCACCGAGTAGTCAAGCTTGGGCCTTCTTGCACTTGTACCCATTCTCATTACCTTACATTTTGAAGTATTGAATTTCATTAGCCACTTTTCTGACCACTCATGCAGATTATTTAGATCCTCCTGAAGTTCTCTACCATTGTTCTCCTTTTTTACTTTCTTCACAATCTTTGCATCATCTGCAAACATATTCATGAATGAATTTACAGACTCTGGTAGGTCATTTACATATACAAGGAACAAAAGTGGCCCTAAAACTGAACCCTGTGGAACTCCACTACTAACTGTTCTCCATTCGGACACTGAGTGTCTTACTCTAACCCTCTGTTCCCTTCCTTCTAAGTAAGTTTTTATCCATTTCAAAACATTTCCACCTATTCTAGCCATTGAGTGCAGCTTCCTAATAAGTCTCCCATGTGGAACAGTGTCAAACGCTTTCTGGAAGTCTAGGAATATGCAATCTGCCCAGCCCTCTCTTTCCTGTAAGATTTGGCTTACCTCATCATAAAATTCTAATAAGTTTGTTACTGTTGATCTACCTTCTCTGAAGCCATGTTGCCTCACTGACAAAAAGTTGAAGGATTCCAAGTGAAGAGAGATATGTTTCCTTAGTAGTTTCTCCATAACTTTGCAAACTATGCTGGTCAAGGAAACTGGTCTATAGTTCAGAGCCGTATCCCTCCTTCCTTTTTTGAAGATAGGTATCACATTTGCTTGTTTCCAGCATCTTGGAATCTCCCCCGACTCCAGTGACTCCTTAAATATGATACTTAGTGCCACTGATATTGTGTTTGCGCATTTTTTAAGCACATGAGGGGATATGTCATCAGGACCTGTAGCTTTATGAACATCTAAATCCATCAGCGCTTTGCATACCTGTGTGGCTGTAAGGTTGATGTTCTCTAATAACGGCCCTTGAGCTTCTATCACTGCAATCTGAGGGAGTGGGGTATTTTCTACTGTAAATACTGACTGAAACTCCTTGTTCAATTCTTTGCAGATCTCTTCATCCGTCTCAGTGATTCGTCCATCCGCTCTCTTTAGCCTTAAACCCTGTTCTTTTACCTTCAGTTTTCCTCTGATAAAGCTGTGGAAAAGCTTGGGATTTTCTTTAGCCTTCCTGGTGATGTCCCTCTCATAATCTCTCTCCTTTTACTTAGGTAGTCATTTCTTGCTCTTTTGTAGGCTTGCCAGGCATTTATGTTTTTTCTCCTCCTATACCTTTTCCAGCATTTGTCTCTCCACTCCTTAGCTCTTTTACACCCATTATCGAACCATTTCTCTCTGGCATGAATTACACCTACTTTGGTGACAGGTATGCAGCAATCTACTATCTTCCCATATTTCTCACAAAAGATGTCATACATTTCTTGTACAGATTTGTTGTAAAATAAGGTTCTCCAGTCAATAACTGCAAAAAGCTCATTCATTTTGATGTAATCTCCTTTCCGATAGTTCCTCCTCATGTCCTCAGTGCCTCTACTCTCAGGAAGAATATCTTCAATGATATACTCCATCAACAACACACAGTGGTCACTCTTTCCAATTGGTGGTTCATACTCAATATTTTCAATATCCAACACATTATCTGTGAACACTAGATCAAGTAGTGATGGCTCATCCCCACCCCTGGCCCTTGTTGGTTCCATTACATGTTGGTGTAGGAAATTCCCTTGTACACAATCTAAGAATCTTGCCCCGAATGAGTCCTCACCACTGTGTGGGTCAAGATTTATCCAATCTATCTCTTTATGATTAAAGTCTCCCATAATCAAAATCCTACATTTTTTCTCCCGTGCCATGTTAACAACTGAGTTTATGACTTCAATAGTACCTATATGACTTTCCTCATAAATTTCAAGCCTATTTTGGTTCCTTGGTGGGTTGTATACAACAGTTATTATAATGCTCTCTGACCCAGTATTTATGCGAGCAACAAGAAATTCCCTGAACTCACTTTCTATAGCCAAGTTTATTTCTTCAACTTGAATCCTCTCACTTATGAGCAGTGCTATCCCTCCAACAGTCCTCTCAGATCTTTCAACCCTTAGTATTCTGAAGCCCTTAGGAAAAACTGTGACACTGTTTATGTCCTCACTCAACTTAGTCTCTGTAATTGCTACTATATCTGCCTTACTGTTGTGAATCCTATCTTTTAATTCTACTGCCTTACCAGCTAATCCATCAGCATTTGTGTATAACAATCTTAATGAGGCCCCTCATTAAGAGGCTTGAAATTTATGAGGAAAGTCATATAGGTACTATTGAAGTCATAAACTCAGATGTTAACATGTATGTATGTATGTATGTATGTATGTATGTGATTACCTATTTGTGATTACCTAATTGTATTTACGGGAAAGAGCCCAAAGCTCCTATCTTCTTGTCTCCTGATCAGTTCCATTTTATACTTAGTGATACTTATCATACCTGTCCTTAAAACTATGGATTGAGATAGCATTAACTACATCCTCGCTTAGCGAATTCCAATTATCAACTACTCTTACACTGAAAAAGTATTTCCTTACATCCTGCAAAGAAGTTTTCTTACGAAGCTTCAAACTATGACCTTTAGTTCTAGAGCCAGCCATATCAAAATATCGATCCCTATCCACTCTATCATAACCATGAAGGAATTTAAAGACTGTCACCATATCCCCCCTCACTCTTCTAGCTTCGAGTGATGGTAAGTCTAATTCCCTCAGCCTCTCATCATAACTGAGATTGCGTATTTCTGGCACCAGTTTCGTGGCATGTCTTTGAACTTTTTCAAGCGTAGCTATGTGCTTTTTCAAGTGCGGATTCCAAAAGGGGGCTGCATATTCGAGTTTTGGCCTCACATAGGTTACATAAATATTTCTGAACATCTCCTTGTCCATGTGCCTGAAGGCTACCCTTACATTTGATAAGAATGCATATGCTGCCCTTACTATGCCATTTATATGTATTTCTGGAGACAAATCTGCCAATATGTTTACTCCTAGATCTCTCTCATTTTCTGTCTCTTGTATATATGTATGTCTGTGTATATATGTATATATATATATATATATATATATATATATATATATATATATATATATATATATATATATATATATATATATATATATATATATATATATATATATATATATATATATATATATATATATATATATATAAATATACATATATATTAATATATATATATATATATATATATATATATATATATATATATATATATATATATATATATATATATATATATATATATATGTATATATATATGTATATATATATATATATATATATATATATATATATATATATATATATATATATATATATATATATATATGTATATATATATATATATATATATATATATATATATATATATATATATATATATATATATATATATATATATATATATATATATATATATATATATATATATATATATATATATATATATATATATATATATATATATATATATATATATATATATATATATAAATATATATGTATATATGTAGGTGTGCGTATATATATATATATATATATATATATATATATATATATATATATATATATATATATATATATATATAAATAATTACTATTATAAAGATTCTTTTGTTAATACAATTTAGCCAAGTATGGACTTTAATTTCTTTTGTGGCCTGTTTGTGGGAATTTCTGACTAACCTTGGCGGCCATTTAAGATTGTTATCTATTAATCCCATGTTTAGGACTCTTGAGTGGCTCTTTTGTCTCCTTCTTTTCAAGTTTTTTCTTGCCATTGTACTTTGAGAAGGTGACCAGTTTAGGTCACGAAATTAATAAGTACTTTATATATATATATATATATATATATATATATATATATATATATATATATATATATATATATATATATATATATATATATATATATATATATATATATATATATATATATATATATATATATATATATATATATATTCGTTGTTTTATTTAATGGGCTTTTCCTTCCATATATATATATATATATATATATATATATATATATATATATATATATATATATATATATATATATATATATATATATATATGTATATATATATGTATATATATATATATATATATATATATATATATATATATATATATATATATATATATATATATATATATATAAATGAATCATTTTTTACCCCGACAGGGACTCGAACCTAGGAATTATGAGTACTAAGTCAAGGCGCTACCACTACACCACAGAAGGTTAAAAGGAATCCAACCTTATAGCTTATATCTGCTATACTTAGGAATGAACAGATATAAGCTATAAGGTTGGATTCCTTTTAACCTTCTGTGGTGCAGTGGTAGCGCCTTGACTTAGTAATCATAAGTCCTAGGTTCGAGTCCCGGTCGAGGTAAAAAATGATTCATGTTTTCACATATGTAATGTGCTTATTTGGATATTTCATGGCCTGAATGAGATTGAGAATTGAATTAAATGCTAAAATGAAGCCACAAGTGAGGTTGGGGAATTTGTAATATGAACATAGTGGCATTCAGTTAGAATGGAATACTCTTCCAGTTGTTTATCTGGGCATGGTCAATGGTCAAGAAAGGGTCAAGGAGCACCTGGCTGGATCCAGGGGGGTTTGCACCTTGCTGGATCCATAGGGCTTAGCACCAGGCTGGACCCAGGTGCTTTAGCACCTGACCTTAGCACCTGGCGTCAAGTGCCTCAAGAGTGTGGGAAAGATCCAGAAGTCGGCCCTGCCCAAAACCACAAGAAACCCTATATGCCCTGGAGGGATACCCAATAGCCACGCACTGACCTAGAACTCTTCCGTTCTATAGGCCAGCTGAAATAGCCCCTCCCCCAAGAGGAGGGACCTCTCTTTGAACCTGAAGGCAATTTGCAGAAATAGATTTAGCGACACTCCCTGCCCTTTGGGGTATTTCAAGAATCCCCATGGCAGCCAGAGCGGCAGCCAGAGAGCGACAGTTAGTCAGAATCTTACCAGGGGCATGAATAGATCATGGATTTTGATAGTCATAGGGTGGGGGGCATTGAGGCGTCGAATATGTTGCACTCTAGAATAAACTAAGATAAAGGAACCACCACTTCTCCATTCTTACCTTGCACCCCGTCTCCTGAGTAAAAGTAACGTAGTGACGAGAAACACTGCGATATATATATATATATATATATATATATATATATATATATATATATATATATATATATATATATATATATATATATATATATATATATATATATATATATATATATATATATATATATATATATATATATATATATATATATATATATGTATATATATATATATATATATATATATATATATATATATATATATATATATATATATATATATATATATATATATATATATATATATATATATATATATATATATATATATATATATATATATATATATATATATATATATATATATATATATATATATATATATATATATATATATATATATATATATATATATATATATATATATATATATATATATATATATATATATATATATATATATATATATATATATATATATATATATATATATATATATATATATATATATATATATATATATATATATATATATATATATATATATATATATATATATATATATATATATATATATATATATATGTATATATATATATATATATATATATATATATATATATATATATATATATATATATATATATATATATATATATATATATATATATATATATATATATATATATATATATATATATATATATATATAATTATATATATATATATATATATATATATATATATATATATATATATATATATATATATATATATATATATATATATATATATATATATATATATATATATATATATATATATATATATATATATATATATATATATATATATATATATATATATATATATATATATATATATATATATATATATATATATATATATATATATATATATATATATATATATATATATATATATATATATATATATACAGTGCTCCCTCGTTTATCATTGGGGTTCGGTTCCGGGACCAGCCGCAAAAGGTGAAAATCCACGAAGTTGGAGCACCATATTTATTACAGGTATTTTACATATATTTTTACCTTTTTTGTATAAACCTTCCCTGCACTCTTAACAACTCACCCTTTACTTTATTAATAACAGCACGTAAGTGTAAATTTATATGAACGTGATATTATGAGGATTGAAAAAAAGCATTAAGAACAAACAGCAAACAAACTTTCGATATAATATCATCAGGGAAATAGCGTGCGAGGGTGTATCAGCTGATACGGAGGGCCAAAATGTTTGCAGATAGAGGTTCGTTCTCTTGCATCCTCCTCCTCTTCTACCGCTTAACGATCGAATATTATGAAGGGAATTAAAAAAAACACTAAGAACAAACAGAAAATAAACCTTCAATATAGTATCGTCAGGGAAATAGCGTGCGAGGGTGTATCAGCTAATACAGAAGCGCCAAAACGAATGCAGATAGATGTTTGTTCTTCCGCATCCTCCTCCTCTTCTACCGCTTAATGCGATTGAATATTATGAAGAGAATTGAAAATAAGCATTAAGAACAAACAGCAAACAAACTTTCGATATAATATCATCAGGGTAATAGTGAGTAGAGAATATATGTATTTCATTTCAGTTTCCCGTGTACGGTACGATATACGTTTTCTCTGTAACGAATTGTATAGTTTTCTTTTTGTCTCAGCTGACTTTGTTTGTGTTAAGATTTCATGCAGCATGGTCAATATGTAAAAAAAATAGAATAATCTTAAGAACCAAGGAATATTAATAATACTATAATCTTGAAAATTAGATAAACCCCAAATAGGGTGAGTAAATAAATAATTTATGAGTAAGATATTGTGCCTGGATAGTGATAAGCATCAGCTGATATGGAAGCAGCAAAATGTTTGGTTAGAGGTTCGCTCTCTCACTTTCTCCTCCTCTTGTTCCGCTTAATGCCATCGAATATTATGAAGAGAATTGAAAAAAAGCATTAATTACAAACAGCAAACAAACTTTCGATATAATATCATTAGGGAAATAGCATGCAAGGGTGCATCAGCTGATATGGAGGCGGCAAAACGCTTGCATCCTCGTGCCGCCCATTGCGATGCCACAGCTGAAGGTTTTTAGAACTTAAATAGGTCTGTCCAGTACAGTTCGATGTTAAGACTTCCTTCAATTCCGGTTCTTTTTCTATACCTACAGCTACACTGAATAATCTTGGATATTCATTACACATCTTTTATGATCCCTTCACATCTGACAGGTCATTACACTCTCCATATCTGTTTCTCTTTACTTTATGCATTCTTCGTGCACAGGCTCGATAAAGCTGTTTTATTTTATTATTTTTTTGCCCGTCCTGGTGTCACAGTCATAAAAAAAAAAAATAAAGCTCGCCCACAAAAACTTCTATGCAATGAATTCTCGGTAGGTGAATAGCGATATAGCAAGGGATTACTGTATATGTTTATGTATGGACAAGTGTATGTGTGTATATACATACATATTTCAAATTATTTATGTATATGTTTGTGTATGTACATGTATATGGGTATGTGTGTACATTTGTTTGTATATGTATGTATATTTGTGTGCATATTTATATATATTTATATATATATATTTTTTATTATTTTTGTCATTTCTGTTGTTTGGCTTGTGTGATTTTGAGCTCATTGGTCCTTTGCTTTTTTATATTTAAGGGATTATCTACTTACCGATCTATAATATTAATTAGAGATTAACATATCATATTGTTAATGATCTATTAATAATTTTGTAGCTTTTCTTTGATTGAGGGTATTATTTCTATTGGATTAGACCTGTCTTACTATCTTTAACTTTTAATTCCCTCAGGTCTCCAGAGACCATATTGTTTTTACTCCCTCTATCATTGTTATTTTACACTCACTTGTGCTTGAGAAGGGGTCCAGTTAGGACTCGATATATAGCTAGTACAGTGGTAACGCGCTGGCTTCGCATTCACGAGGTCCAAAGATCGGTTCCCGTCCAAGACCGAGAGTTTAAGCTGTTTACTGGCAGGAACTGCTGTGGTTGGACACCACAGTGGGGGGTTGGGGCTTGCCCTGGCTGACGAATACCCATTGTATTGAAATGGAAATAAAGTTTTTTTTTTTTCTCTCTATGTGTTGTTTCACTCATGGGCTTCCTTACCACACACACACACACACACACACCAGAGTCTGTAAATTCATTCATGAATATGTTTGCAGATGATGCAAAGATTGTGAAGAAAGTAAAAAACGAGAACAATGGTAGAGAACTTCAGGAGGATCTAAATAATCTGCATGAGTGGTCAGAAAAGTGGCTAATGAAATTCAATACTTCAAAATGTAAGGTAATGAGAATGGGTACAAGTGCAAGAAGGCCCAAGCTTGACTACTCGGTGGCTGGAGTACAACTTCAAGAGAGAGAAAATGAGAGAGATCTAGGAGTAAACATACTGGCAGATTTGTCTCCAGAAATACATATAAATGGCATAGTAAGGGCAGCATATGCATTCTTATCAAATGTAAGGGTAGACTTCAGGCACATGGACAAGGAAATGTTCAGAAATATTTATGTAACCTATGTGACGCCTAAACTCGAATATGCAGCCCCCTTTTGGAATCCGCACTTGAAAAAGCACATAGCTACGCTTGAAAAAGTTCAAAGACATGCCACGAAACTGGTGCCAGAAATACGCAATCTCAGTTATGATGAGAGGCTGAGGGAATTAGACTTACCATCACTCGAAGCTAGAAGAGTAAGGGGGGATATGGTGACAGTCTTTAAATTCCTTCATGGTTATGATAGAGTGGATAAGGATCGATATTTCGATATGGCTGGCTCTAGAACTAGAGGTCATAGTTTGAAGCTTCGTAAGAAAACTTCTTTGCAGGATGTAAGGAAATACTTTTTCAGTGTAAGAGTAGTTGATAATTGGAATTCGCTAAGTGAGGAGGTAGTTAATGCTATCTCAATCCATAGTTTTAAGGACAGGTATGATAAGTATCACTAAGTCTAAAATGGAACCGATCAGGAGACGGGAAGATACGAGCTTTGGGCTCTTTCCCGTAAACACAATTAGGTAATCACACACACACACACACACACACACACACACACACACACACACACACACACACACACACACACACACATATAATATATATATATATATATATATATATATATATATATATATATATATATATATATATATATATATATATATCTTGAATATATCTCAAGACAGTTTATTTTTACGTAGATAATGTAAGTTTGCATGATAGTTTGTTTATTGTAGTTTAAGTGCATGTATGTAGATTTACAGACATTGTATGTATACTTATTCAATTATATTAAATTTACGCATATGCATACGTATTCATTTATTGTATGTATAAGTAATCTTATGCATAGTGTATGTATAGCTCCAAAGTCGAGAGCGAAATCTGCTTTGGTAAGCTCTCTGCCAATTAATCTTTTACCACGTTATGATAACGTCGATTACTTTGTGTAAACAGAGAGTTCTTCGCAATTATAATTGTCCACATGTACAGAACATGATTTTTCTTGTTCTGAATGAACGATATATTTAATGTCATTGTGAAATTTTGTTCTAATGTTTATGAAAAATGTGAACGATGGAGTTTGCGCTTTGTTTTATTTGTGAGTTTATTCTCAGTTGCTATCGTGAGATGCTACGAGGCACTCATGTTTACTGTGTTTCTTGACAGTACTTATAATACTTATAAGTTTGTTAATGAGTAATTAGTTGCTCTCGTGAGGTACTACGAGACACTCAAGCAGAAGAACATGGTAGAGATACATGATCTGAAGATATTCAAGTTTGATTCGGAGTCCCGTGATTGCTGACGACATTTGGGTTTTCCGGATAGATGAGTACAGATTTAACTTATCTCTAACAATGTTTATGACTACGTGTGAGAACAGAATGAGCTCATTTAATTGAACACTCGTAAGTAGAATGTATGTGGGATAATTTATTATTCTGTATGAGGGAGTTTTAATTTAAGGTGAGGAGAGTTT
>JAXCGZ010019369.1:27500-62120 GCA_037179515.1 Halocaridina rubra | reverse complement strand
AATTGATGTTTTTACTGTGACGAGAAAAGAAAGAAAAATAACGATATATTTGGAAAGGAAAATAAAGAATAGCTTTCATAAACTAACTCGATGAAAATATTAAGAAAACAAAACAAAAAATAATACAACTTATTTTTGTAAAAAATAAGTCAGCATTGTAAAGGCAGAAAATAATAAATACCATCATACAGAAAAAAATGTGCTTCAATACACTGATCAAAACAAATAAAAAAAAACAAAGACAAAGGCGCTTCAACAAGTGAAAAGGGCAACAAGTACATTAAAAAAAAAAAAAAAAACGGAGAGGCAAATATAAAGGCGAGTTGTTCACCATGAAGAGCCAAGATGATACCTTGGAATGCATCAAGAGCACGTCTGAGGATATCAGAGTTGGCACATACCAAGAACATACCTCTTGTTACCATAGTTAGCAGGAGGGGTCTGTCCCTCTCTTGTAACCTCTGTCTATACTTCATTTTAGTGTTTTCCCCTTAATTCCTTCCAATACGAATCCTCCCCCTTTCCCGTGGTGACACCCTGAATGGGGCCAAGAGTTCACTCGATGGTCCATGTGTGAGAAAATATCCTAATATTTATAAAGTATTAATTCTTAAATTTTTCTTTTGTACATAAGACCTGTGGAACGGGATTATCTTGCCCTTATCCAAGCAGGAGCTCAAGAAGATACTGGCCCATCATAAGAAAAAAAAAATCTTTATCATCAGTTTTCCGTGTCCACGGGGGTCGCTGTTTACACTAGTCTCTTAGAAACAAAGATTGGTTTTGGCTCTAAAGTGTTATTGTCGGATGTCTTTCCTGACAACGACCTTCTCCCATAATCAGTGTATAAAAACAGCACCGAGTTAAGCTAGCTTTTTTACAAAGTGATTGGATTAGGTTTAACGCATTTAATGGTGCACTCATTGAGCTTGCTAAGTTGACGAGGGATTCCTCACAATGGACGCTACTACCCTCTCTTTTACTAACATCCCACAGTGGGCTCGAGCAAGAGGCTGTCACTTCCTGAGTCTATTGCTCTAACGACTACGGTACCGCGGTCCACACGGGTTTCTCTGGTGTACTGGGAGTATAACATCATAAAATTCTATTACTCGAATTTCATTACTGACAAAGATGCACAGGCAAAATTCTTTACAGCAGTTATTAAAATACAATATTTCTGTTCACCAATACTCGTTATATTTACCAGAAAATACCAGCTTACATGAGAAGTCCTAAATATATTTTAGATAACTGAAAAAAAAAAATCTCACACTCCTCCCATTCCTCGTCTTATTGCCGTTAAAGAGGGGCTTTCTGGGGATTATCTCTCCCCTGCCTCAATTTTAAACCAAAAAAATTCTTCGTTCAAAAGACTCGTAAAAACAAGAGACAATATATATATATATATATATATATATATATATATATATATATATATATATATATATATATATATATATATATATATATATATATAGTCCATATGGTAAAATTTATACTCGGAAACCGTATTATTTGACTAGTATCACCATGTTACTGTATTTGAACGGCACTAATATAAACACCAACATTACAGTACATCTAAATACCAAGCATTTCATCAGTATATGCGAAATTCTTAAATATAAAATACAAGAGAAAAATAAGATTTTCATCTCTCGCTGAGAATGTTTTTCGGTACAGATATAGCAGTTCGTTTCAAAAACACTCTAATAATATACAATACGTTGTCTGATTACTACTTCAAAACACAAGATAAATAAATGAAAACAAAGGAGTAACATAATACTGAAATAAATAAAGCAAACAGAGGATAATAATAATGTGACACTGAATTAGATAAGGATACATTCCTTGCAGTCCAATCAATTAGGAAAGGGGGTGTGTTGGAAATGCTTGTTCGCTAAATAACCACTTCCCAGGTGTTCGAACTACTAACAACTATGTTGTACATTTAAGTGTGAATTCGATACTAGTCTAATATTATATACTATCAGAGACTGGTGATTCTTGCTGGTAAAAAAACGGTGAGTTGATAATCTTCAATAACTCAATATAAACAAGGACATAAGTATGCTATTATATTGGACCGTGAAGGGAGTTATAAATATACCAATAAATCTTGATCCTTAGGGGGTAAAGATTGAGCAAGACATATAACTCTATATGCATATATACACACAGTCTATGGCCCGATTTCTTAGAACAGTGTAAACCTAGGATACCATATTGTTAGTTAGCTAGACACACACAAATGGATTTCATAAACGCTTCTAACGCGGTTCTGTGTAGGGCTAGCCGCGTCAGATGCGTTTATGAAATCCATTTGTGTGCCTAGCTAACTAATAATATGGTATACTAGGTTTACACTGTCTAAGAAATTGGGCCTTTATCTACAAGAGGAAGACTTTGGGGAAGTACTAGAAAAAGGACCATGAAATCATATTAATATACACTCTCCTGACCTATACAATTAAGAAATAGAGAGAACTAAAAATAAGTCAAAGATATTATTATTATTATACAAACTTTGAACTATACGACTAAAGATATGAAGAAAGAACTAGCAACACGACAGAGAAACTATTAAAGTATACATAACCTTGACCTATATTAACAGTTAAAAGACTGAACAAGCAAAACCAATGCCGGGTAAATATCTTCCCCCAAAGACTTACATTGCAACACCAAAGTTGACAGTACCGAGAAATCAAGTTTTGTTTACACTACCCAAGGAACTGGTAAATAAATGAATATTTAATCATGTCCTGCGTTTAATATAAGAGAAATATTTCTTTCTCTCTGACGGTTAACAGTACTAACATCAAGAGATATGTGCTATATTGACCAATAATTATTATTTGCACGATACACAAACTTAAATCATATTACTGTATGTAAAATTAAACTGGATTTAGGCTTCATATTGTTTAAAAAATAAAAAAAATATAAATTTTATATATATATATATATATATATATATATATATATATATATATATATATATATATATTATAACAATAATAAACACATGCGTCTAATCATTGATAGTAAAGATAAACATTTTCGTCTACTACAGAGTATTTAAAAAAACAAATTGCCTCCAACACTCACCAGTATATCCAGGATCGTCCCATTTTGGATAACACTTGTTGTATGTAATCCATTGACGAAGATTCAGGCTACAATTTTTAAGTAACGCACAACTGGACTAAAAATCCAGCTGACAACTTAATAAATAGCCTTTTTTTTCAATTAACAGCTTAGTAATTTTCTGTTAAAAACTGTCAAATTCATCAGCTGGCATCCCAGGTATGTGCTTAACTTCTCTTATAACAGAGAGTGCCACCTGTTGGCATCCCAGCCAAAACGGAACGGAATCTCGCTCCCAATAATAACACAGACGGGACTGGTTCGACTTTTTATCACTAATAAGAACAGTAACAGTCTGAAACAAATGCTACCTTTTCACTAATAACAGTTTAAAACCTGATCTCTCTTTCAGTTTCATAGTTCAGTATTGAGTGCTCTGGAGCAGGCAGTATAAGTAAGCTGGAATTCTGTGACAAAATATTCAGTATATAACATTTTTGACATATGGAGTTGCTTTATGGCCGTGACTCGCTTCTTCGAAGTTCATACCATGAACAGATATATCTCAATTTTAATGTTTCTTTTCCTTATGTACATATAAATGAGGCTAATAATGATACTACTACTACTACTACTACTAATAATAATAATAATAAAAATAATAAAATGCAAAGGTAACTAAACTTTCCAATTAATTACATACTACTTTCCTTCCTGAGAAACTTTAGTACATTCCCCTTCGGTCATATAAATACTCAATTTTCTGAATGAACAATGAGTAGTGAAACTCATGTTCCTGCTCTTCAAGTGAACTGAAAATAAAGAAAAAAATAGATATCCTACTTGACTTCTATCATTTTCCAGCAGGAAAATAGATTTCTGGATTGGAGTCATAGTAAAACAAGCCTATTAGAAGCAGCCAGGGTTCAATACGTCATGGTTGAGTCATACATGTCTTATTTCTTGTAATGTCAAGACAACAGTTAGAGCAAGATGGAGGAGGAGGAGGAGGAGAAAAAGAAGAAGAAGAAGATGAGTGAAGCTCTGCAAATGACACCATTTCTAACAACCCAGACCACAATGACATCAAATGTATAGCGAGTTGCATCACCAATATTAAATCCAAGTAATAAATATCATGTAGATTTAATTTCATGTCATTAGGTGCAAAGCAAAGCAAAAAAAAAAAAAAAAAAAATAGGGGTCGTGAGTGGGGGGGTATGGCTGGAGGGAAGAAGACAAATGACTGGCGAGGTCATAGTAGTCAACCAGTTAACTTATGAGAAATTAGGTAGTGGCTATGGTGAGACCTACATGCTCTATTTTTTTTCTTTTTATTTATGTTTCATGTGTGGTTATCAGTCCCCATTTAGGGGGTGGTCACAGACGAATTGATGCTGGGGAATTACGACTGGATGACCAACTTATAACCGCGCTGTGGGTTTGAATGCGGGTCTGTCACTTCCAGAGTCGAGCATTCTCCCGTTACGCTACAGCGGTCCCCACCTACATGTACCAAATAATAAAGAATATTTCTAAAAGAGTTGAAATTTTTTTGCTTCAAAAGGCAGAGGTATGGGATTAGTTTAATCCTGTGACTATTAACGAAAAAATTCTGAAAGCCAAAAAATGCATTTTTTCTGAATCTAAAGAAAAGGTAATTAGTTCTTTCATTCTTTTCCCTCTCTTAATTTGGTCTTCTTTTGAGAATAATTATTGTATTAATTTAGCACAGGAGTTGAGGGTATAATTTTCCAACCTTTAGACAAAACTTTCGAAGACGAAACCAACCTTAGACAATGGAGTGAAAGCTAGCTCTTTTTTCCCTTTATGCCCAGAACAGATGAAAAGCACTAGAGGAAACTTCACATAAATAGGGAGACGGGAAGGGAAATAGCAAGTAGCATTCATGACAAAAGTCATCTTTCTTTCGCGAGTTCCATTAGGATAATTGTGCGAAAATCTACCTTAATCACACGGGGGACTAAACACTGAATCACAGGAACCACTTAAAAAAAAAAAAGCTTTACAGAGCCACAAAAACACCTCTTAATGTGGGAAAGCATCCTAAATTTCCCCCTCCAAGGATTTAGGTCTTTTTATCCACAAATTCTATGAAGACAAGACCAATTATGTGCAATGAACATTTAAGACATTAAGAAGACCCTCTTATTTTCCCTCCTTCAATTCGGATTCACCTCTCTAACGCGAAGTTAGGGTCTGAAGGATTTCCACCTTCTCAATTCCAGGAAGAGCATACCCTATTCCAACAACTTTTGAGGTTGATAATCGTTTACCCTTTTAGCATGAGATCTAGAAAACATTTTTTTTTTGGAACTTATCAAAATCTGCACTCTTGATTGAAACTATCCCTTAAAAGAGGGTGAGAGGATCCTGGCTAAACTTGCTAAATTGACAGGGGTTGTGATATGAGTGCCCAGTACAACTCCTTCTTTTCCAATAAATGCGTACAAGTTAACGAGAGTAATTGTACCCCAGGTACTTTCTGGGTGAAATTCAGGTGCTATATCAAATGAGTTATGCTTTCTCTTTATAATTTTCACTTCTAGAAAGGAAATAACTTTCAGGTCAGTACCTGTCTTCCTTTCTGCTTTTGCAACAACCCAAAATTTAAACAAAAGCTGCCAAGGGTAGACAACCCTATAAGTAGGTAAAGAAAGAATATATTCCCAAGGGAAATACACTGTTGTTGTTGTTGCTGTTGTTCCGGTTTTACGTCACGGACTCCCTTTTCTACCAAGGGTTAGGACGATTGCCTTATTGCGAAGGACTTGTTTTGGCAGATGTAATCGTTACCCTGAGTGCATACCCTTGCTAACCTCAGACCGTGACGGGGCACGAACCCTCGACCTGACGCCTCAGAGTCGCGGACGCTACCGCTTGAGCCACGGTGACTACTCCCAAGGGAAATACACTAGTATCACATATTCCAAACGAATATCTTCAGGTGTTCTACATGACGTAGCCTGTTCCATGAGAATAAATAAAAAAAAAGGACATATTCATAATTAATGCTTTAAATCCTTCTTCGAGACATAATGTCATGGAGAGGGTTGGAATTATAAAAGGCAATCACCCGTAAAACACTGAACATAAAGTAAATACTACTTTGAGAGCTAGTGATAAACAGCACCTTATATAAATTTTGGATTCAAAGATATAAAAAGGCTAGAGTGAAAAGGCAATTCCCTATATACACGTGAAGAAGAAGAAGAAGAAGAAGAAGAAGGAGAAGGAGAAGAAGAAGAAGAAGAAGAAGAAGAAGAAGAAGAAGAAGGAAGAGGAAAAAAGGAGGATGAGGAGGTAGAGGAGGAGGAAAAGAAGAAGAAACAAGAGGAGGAGGAAAAGAAGAAGAAACAAGAGGAGGAGGAGAAATAGAAGAAGATAAAGGAGGAGGAAGAAAGAAAAAAAGGAGGCGGTAGAGGAGAAGGAGGAGAAGAAGAAGAAAAAGAAGACGACGACAACGTTATGGTTAAGACAGAGAAAGGCTTAATGTGGAGACGAATGCAGATCGTTCTCTCATCAGCTACCAAGAGAAAACATTGAAAACCGAGGATTCACACATTGGTATCCTCTGTGGATAAAAACCTAGTTCTTACACCAAGAGTCATGAGATCAACTCCACAAGGTGTTTATACAGCATCTCTTTCTGAGAGCCATTCGGTATTAGGACGGAGAAGGAGAGGGTAGTGTGGTCCTTAATGTCCTAGCCCCTGTCAAATCAGCTGGCACAGTGAGCATACCAATCGATGTCTGAGGGAACTAGAGGAAGAATGTCTACGAGTTCCGGGCATCCAGTACCCTTAAAACTTTTGTGAAGTGCACAGTGATATGGAATAAACAATCAAATGTACAAGATTGTGACGAACAATCTCTCTCTCTCTCTCTCTCTCTCTCTCTCTCTCTCTCTCTCTCTCTCTCTCTCTCTCTCTCTCTCTCTCTCTCTCTCTCATGTCACTGAGGAGTGTCTCAAGTCAAGTGACACGAGATGACACTAAAACTTCAGATAGAATGACATAAAAGAAATGAGAATGCAAAAAATGAATTGTGTTTGTAAAGAGATAAAGGTCTTATAGAAAACTCGACAGCGATTTTTTTTCACTTTACAGAATCTGTTTTCCTTATCCAAGCACAGCTCCAAGACTTATAAGACGAATCCTTTTTCCTTGCTTTCAACCTTCAACACTTATCATATTATACTCCGCTCCTAATCCACACATTCACCAAGTACTTGTAAAATATTTCTATAATTTCATGCGACCTCCAGTTCTTATCTACACATTTACCCAGCACTTATTTTTTCCTTACACGTTCCACTCCTTATCCAAACACTCACCCAGCACTTAAACAGTCCCCTTTTATCCTTTCCATGTAACCTCAGTTCCATATCCACAAATTCATCCAGCAGTCATTATTATAATACTTTATTCTTTTGTAAAACATCAGCTCCTTATTCACACAGTAACTCAGGATATTAATTTTTCCCTTTCATACAATCTCCATTCCTTATCCACAAAGTCACGCACAGGCTTATTATTTTTTTTCTTATTCCCAACACAGCACCTCCTTCCATTATCCACACACACAAACCACAGCTCAGCTGCTCGTCCGGCAGCTGCAAAAGCTAATAAAAATCCACTCAAGGACACCGGGAGGACATTGATAATTAGCCAAAAAGTGTCTCGGTATGAATTAATTGCACCTCAAGCCATGACATATTTAGACTACGAACTACAAAGCCTCGTATTTGTCTTGGGCCTTCGCGTTATAACTTTAAAATTATTATTACTATTATTATCATTATTATTATCATTATTATTATATTATTATTATTATTATTATTATTATTATTATTATTATTATTATTATTATATAATTTCAACTCCCCATTGATATATATATATATATATATATATATATATATATATATATATATATATATATATATATATATATATATATATATATATATATATATATATATATATATATATATATATATATTCAACGTTTATAATAATAATAATAATAATAAATTAAAATATACTCGATCAGCATGCTGAACTGACAGGGGCTCTTTTATAAGGAAATCCACTAACTTCTAACTTTCATGAGGTACTGGCAAAGTAATACAATACGATTCAATTAAAGGCAAAAAAGTTTTAAGAAAGTGAACACAGCGCTGATCCACTGACATACGATAAATATATAATACATCAATGGTTTTTTAAGTCACTTCTAAATATAAATTTTAGTTCTGGTTTTACGTCGCGGACTCCCTTTTCAACCAAGGGCTAGGACGGTTGCCTTTGAGAAGGACTTGTTTTGGCAGGTGTAATCCTTGCCCTGAATGCATGCCCTTGCTAACCTCAGACCTCAAGTCTCTTCTAAATATAAATTTTAGTGATGGGAAACAAATGAGGGAGAAACGCTCTCAGAACTATCATATAACAATCTCTCTCTCTCTCTCTCTCTCTCTCTCTCTCTCTCTCTCTCTCTCTCTCTCTCTCTCTCTCTCTCTTTAAGAGGACAGTGATGTCATCTACATCAAGGACATATTCCTTTTCGTTGGATAAATTTACAAAGATGACACTTGAAAATGAAAAGGAAGGAAACACCAGAAATGTGTTATGAGAGTTGGACTTCCCCCTCCCACCCACGTGAGCCATGCTGCCCATTACCACCATCCTTAACAAAGGTTCACCATCTACCCTACCTGGAAATGGCTCAATCTCCCACCTACCCTGTAAATGGCTCACCCACCCATCCACCCTAGAAATGGCTCTCCCATCTATCCACCCTTAAAAAATGAATAGGGTGTGTACACACTATTTTACTGCTGTGCTTAAAAATAAAAACTTGAATTATCCTGTCACTCCATGTGGTGTTAATACCAAAATATTTCTGAGTATTTTAACTAAAAGCACAGGGGGGGGGAATGGTATTTAGAGACTAATAATAATAATAATAATAATAATAATAATAATAATAATAACAACAATAATAATAATTCAAATACCATCATGATTAAAACCTAAATAGCATATTATAACAACAACAACAATAATAACAATAAGAGTAATAATACTAATAATAATAACATCAACAATAATAATAATACTAATAATAATAACATCAACAACAACAATAATAATAATAATAATAATAATAATAATAATAAGCAGATCTTTAATAAAGGCAAAATATTACCCTACGTGAGGGAACCCTCATTACATGAACTCAAACGCCTTATAATAACATTAATCGAAACATCTTTTCCCCGTATCTGGAGCGGAAGACCCGCCCTACATACCCCGAATAAATTGGATGGAAACTGATAGTGAAACAGCAATTTATCGATATACATTAAATATCAGATTACATGTATTTTACCTCAGTTCGAGAGCTGCAGTAAAATTGTAATGCCCTTATCTAAACCCAAGCATCTGATGATACTGTTCTACCACTATCCTAATACACACACACACACACACACACACTATATATATATATATATATATATATATATATATATATATATATATATATATATATATATACTGATCATAATAATAATAATAATAATAATAATAATAATAAGAAGAAGAAGAAGAAGAAGAAGAAGAAGTAGAACCTCAAACTGTATATAGTTCCGGGCAACTAGGAAAATTGTTTTAATTGAAATCCACTTTTGCAGTATTAGAAATACTACCACTAAATATTGATATTACTACTACTACTACTACCATTATTATTATTATTATAACCTCAATCATTTTAATCAAACTACACATAAAAGGCAATAAAAATGCTAATAACTAAAAACAATAATAATTATAATGATCATAAGTACACCCTCATGATTTGATCACATCTTTGTTCGCAAAACATCTTGCAAAGATGCCGATATCTCTGCAATAATAATAAATAAATAATCACTTGATGAAACCAACACTGATATGTCCTGGGCCAAATATGTTCTTTTAACATATTGACATTAACTAAAGACTTAAAAACCACGACAGAAAAACACCGAAAATCTTTAAAATTCCGCGATTTCTGAATAATGCGAAAAAGCGAGTGCCAAAAACTCCACTTGAAGAAACGGGTCAGACAAAAAAATATATAAAAAAATACATTCTTTAAGTATGCATCACTTTTCTATATCTACACAAATAACTTCAGTATAATTTAATTTTCTAATTATTAACGTAAACTACAGAAGAAGAAAAGAAAATTATTTCAAATGCAAAAGGTAACGCTGTTCCCGGGACCAACTACCTATCACTGTCACAGACGAATGTTGACTGCCTGAGCTCTTGAGCTGCCCGCTCTGAACCTTTCCTCTCAGTCGCTAACTCCTCCCACAACACAGGTAACCGCACAGGGGTTTTCTTTATTCATTTACCTATCTAACAACATAACGTTACTTTCAATTCAAAATTTACACACCAAAATTTTGCATTTTAATTTTCAGTTTTGCCTCCAATTTACTGAGCTATAGAAATCAACGTGACACACGAATGGAATTTGAAAATCTGAGGAGATGCAGGCTACGGGGCAACCCCCCTTGAGGGAAGTTTAGAATAAGGGTAAACCAGGAAGATCTTACAGAGGTGAAGCGTATGTATGCACTATTATAATTCTTTTCTCGAGACAGTACGCAATGTGGGGTCAACAAACCTACCACGAGACTGAAATCCCAGGTAAGAAGCCTAATGCATTAGCAAGCAACTGAAGTTACGCGTAGCCTGAGATATAGCCCAGAAGATAATCCTTGGCTATTTTCACTAAGTTATTCTGACTTTCCTAATGATTGCTAAAAATAGTAACCAAAAAGAAAGTTCTAACTTCTTAGATGCTAGAAACACTAAAATAATGATGTGTAGCAGTGCAATTACTGTTTATGTCTACTAAATTCAATTCTTTTCAAATGTGGTTAAAGAACACCACCAAATTTTTTATTAAAAAGTCAAAATTTTCATGCTTTCACTTTCATGACTTACCACGAATTTAACAATAACTTACGAAAATAATCATAAAATATTTTTACTTATTTTTCTAATACAATAGGATACTAAGCCTCCGCTACTTAGAATAAAATCTAACCTTAAATTTACTCCATTTTTATTAGCACTTCATTCCAAGTTTTACAGTTATATCTCCTTCCTGACACCAACTCTCTACCTAAGGTTCGATCCGGTATGGAGGTTGAGATTCACTCCACGATATCGAATCCAATATACTCTCGCTTTTATCGTATACTGAGAAGTTAACAGTATCTATTCTGATAGCTATCACATCCAAATGATATCTTATACCATCACTCAAAAAGGACAGTATTATTCTTAACGTCTGGAGACGAACCAGGAATCACGGAACGTGAGTTGAAAGAGGAAGCAGCCTCGAGTGAGCCAACCACAACGAAAAAAAAAAAACTTTTTTGTTCGTTAAGCAAAGCTTTGCGAATGATAATAAATGTTCACTGGCCGTATCACTTTGCACAGTATTTACTCAGTATACATTACATAAAGGATAATATGAATGACAGTTTAAAAAAAAACATTGACTAAATATTACGTCAGTATTATCCTAACAGATAATTTTCTCTAAAACTAAAAATAAGAAAGAAATAAATAAAAGTATATATTGCCGGCTTTCAATTTCCGTTATGATATAAATCAAGGAGTGTTTCACACGGGGAGGTGATTTCTTTACCGCGGGTCACGCAATACTGAAGATAAGTTCATTCCAGAAAATTATATGCTGACAAAAAGGGTGGTTTTGTCCTCATTCAAAGTGGTTACATTTACATCTAGCGGAGCTATTTTTATGGAATTTATAAGTCAAGTATGAATACACCGTACCAAATGCGAGAATTGAGCAAGAATTTTTTCTAATTCTGTAATGACGCGCCCTCTCTCTTTGGCCCGATTTCTTAAACAGTGTAAACCTAGGATACCATATTGTAAGTTAGCTAGACACACAAATGGATTTCATAAACGCATCTGACGCGGTTCTGTGTATGGCTAAGATCCCCTAGCCATACACAGAACCGCGTCAGATGCATTTATGAAATCCATTTGTGTGTCTAGCTAACTTACAATATGGTATCCAAGATTTACACTGTTTAAGAAATTGGGCCAAAGAGAGAGGGCGCGACATTGCAGAATTAGAAAAAAATACTTCCTCAATTCTCGCATTTGGTAGAAACGCGTCAGATGCGTTTATGAAATCCATTTGTGTGTGTCTAGCTAACTTATAATATGGTATCCTAGGTTTACACTGTTTAGGAAATCGGGCCTTTGAAGTATTAAAATCTATAGTCACTTCTTACAAAGCGCAGTAAAAAAAAAAATACACACACGAAAACAGATGTCATTTTTACTCAAGCAAATTAAACACGTACACGTCATGAACCAAGCTCTGGAGATTAACCAAGCGTTGATACTAGTAACATCAGGAATTCAAGCAGACAAATAATATTTAATTACTCGAGTGTGAACAAAGACAAAAGCCACATCGTTATCTGGGGGCCAGTCATAAATGTTATCTATATGGTTCGTTATCTGCTCTCCAACCGAACCTAACATGAGTGGCCGATAGATAACGATGCAAGAAAAAAAAATTTTTAATGTCAAATTCTGAGTCAGAGCACACACTCATTCACCAGAAAACCTTTCCTTTTCAACGGTTGTTTCATTCAGTGTTTATACATCCATCTCGCCAACATGCTTCCGATCTCCACCCCTGGACTCTCACTCGTTCCACAACCGCGGGTAGAGACCCATAAACTTGGGTTATGGTTGGAGATTTCCTCCCAGAACCACCACGTATGAAATGACTTCGCGGAAAGAAAATATGAATGGACGCTTTCCACTCCTCTCGCTCCACCCCGTTTAATTAACTTTGCGACACGCAGGGTAACATGGAAGCAGTCTTCTTGTTCTCCGCCCTCTAGGAGAGAAACAGAAAATGAAGAGGGTCTTCCAACTCTCCTTGCTCCATCCCATATTATCAACTTTTACGACACGCAGGGTAACATGGAGGTAGTATTTTTGTTCGTTGCCCCAAAATGGAGAATGTAGAAAACGTAACAATGGGGAAAGCCACAGGTGAAAATGGAATCTCACACAAGTCAGAAAGAATCGTTTACCATCATTTACTTTCTTTTGACCAAGATGGTTACCACAAAAATCTACACATCTGGCATTAATTGTTTTATAATAGGCTTATTCTTACTAAATGAAGGAAGCATTACAATTTTTCAAACGTTCTCTCTTGCTAAATTTTATCGTATACAAACAAAGATGTTTCCAATTTGATAGTGGAAACATTGTCTTGCTTAATATCTGCATAGAGGAGTTTAGAGTTTTCCAATGTCATACTAGATGACACTGCATTGCTGATTTTTCTAATGTTGGCATAGAGCTTTCCAGTTTCTCTTACACCACCCACAGCTGTACGCCTATAGATTATCATTAATTCTCTATAAAAATGCCAATACTAAACATAATCTATCTAACTAACAAACACACAAAGGTATTATTTCAATAAGCAAATGCAACTAGTTTCAACTTTGTAGTTTGAGGCAGTGGTAAAAATGAATGCGTGTACTGAGGACACCTAAAAATAAGTATACAAATATAGATACTTCAAATTATTCCAGTAACAGAGACAATAACAAATGAAATACGATATTTGGACTTTGAGAGATTAAACCTTCAAAAAAAAAAATTTTTTTTTCTTAAAAATGAGTAATGAAAATCAAGAGGATTCACACACCGTCCAAATACAGATGCTTTTTTCCTCCAGATTTTTCATCTTAAGTAAAACGCGATTTCTAGGTATTTGTGAAAGTTAATGGCACTAGTGCCTGTCTCCTTTAGTCACAGGTGTGAATATCGGAAGCTGGGAAACTGAAAATGGAGACTTTTGAAGAATACTGAATTATACGATTACAATTCTTGCAATGTTCAAACGCCTTTATGTTCATAAACGAAGGAAAAAAACTATTACGAATTCAGCTTGAGGTTAATGTATCCTAACAAATGTACATAACTAATAATTTTACACACACACACACACACACACATATATATATATATATATATATATATATATATATATATATATATATATATATATATATATATATATATATAATATATATATATATATATATATATATATATATATATATATATATATATATATATATATATATATATATATATATATATATAAACTCATTATAACATTAAATATGATATAGCAACTGTTGAGGTTGATCTAGTTTGCTTTCAGAATATGAGGAAACATCAATAAATTTCTTCGAACATTCAAGAAAGACGATATTAAATAACTTAAGTTATCAAAGTGATATTCCAAATTTCACTGAGATTCCTTAATAATCACATTAAAAGTAAAGAATATAAGTACTGTTCACGATAACATCGTCAGAAAACCAAACAAGAACTTTTCTTTAGCTTTTCACTCATTTCTATGAGTCGCTGTTTTTTTGGTAGTCTTTTCCAATTTCTTCTGTCTCGCGTATCCTGTTCCTTTAGCCCCTTGTCCGACATAAAATTTGCTATTTTTTCCTTCCTTTGGAAGTAGACATTCCAACTATCAGCTTCAAGGTTCTGTGACAAATACTGAGGTTTCCTAAGTCACCTCCAGAGCATTGTACACTTTTTTATTATCAGCGATGTCAATATGCTTTAGGCTGATGAGACAAAAAATTAGGAGCTCTCTCAAGTCATCTTCTAAAGGGCATAGTCACATTTCTTTAGTATAAGGCCGCTTTCACACCAAAGTGGCACGTCGCACGTGGCATGTCACGAGGCACACCAGTTGAAAACGAACATCCGGAAATATATGAAACCTTTCACACAGAAGTGGCGTGACACGTCCCATGTGCCACGCCACTTGAGTGAAAGGTTTCATATATTTCCGGATGTTCGTTTTCAACTGGTGTGCCACGTGACATGCCACGTGTCACTTTGGTGTGGAAGCGGCCTAAATAGCATCTAATAAAGATTTCAAGGTGATAAATAACCTCCAGACCAAAAGACCCAATGATCTAGGAAGTGAAGAATTTGGCTTGCTGTTTATTCTTTTTATATTCCTGAACGGTGCTAAGTAGCTGTACACAGAAGATATCACGTTCATGCCCATATATATGATAGGTAGCAAAATCATTTTCTCTCTCTCTCTCTCTAGGCAATATCTGCAAACTGGTTTACTTGCCATATCGAAGCACAGGTTCTTGAAGGTATTGATTCATAACTGACCGCAGACATTCCATGGTATATTTAATGAGTCTGCTAAACTAAGGCTACGACATGAGGGTCGTCACGACCCTCTCCTTATTCCCAAATGGTAATGAACACGAGAAAATGTACGAATCACCTTTCAATTACTTCCTATATAATGGAAAAATGCAAACACTTCTCTACAGTTGCTTTGCCTATCTGAATATATCACAAAACTCTACCTTCACTTTTAATTTTAATTTGCGAGGTTATTCACTCCATTCCTTGTCCCGGAAGGGTCTCTGACGGGACCAAAATGCTTCAACCGGCGCCAACTCATCTCCCCTCACCTTTCCTTGCTATCTCTTAGATAACAACATATCACCACTTTTGTTTCCAAGCCTTGTTCCGTGGTCCCCACACCCCTTAGATACGAATATCTCCCCCTCTTCTACCTCCAATCCGTGTCCCTCCCCTTATCTTTCTTTCTCACCCCTTTCGTTAGGCAATAGCTCCCCTCTTCTGTCTGCAAGCCTTGCCCCACCCTCAATCCACATTCCACTGTTATCATTAGCCACTAGAGGTTACCAATAACGGATTGAATCTTGCTTATAACACGTGACAGCCAGACGCCACAACCAGGAACCAATATATCTTATCAACCTTAGCATTCTGTGACACTACAGGCGGAGAAAGAAACACACACACACACACACACACACACACACACACACACACACACACACACACACACACACACACACACACATTACAAAAGAGATGCGGATCACGCATTACAACCCTTATTGAACTGTTAGATCGTGATGATACTATACTTCCTATTGATGGGGGCAAGAAGAAGAAAGATCTTCGAACACGTGTTTCTTGTGGGTCGTAAAAGACTACTAAGAGAGATAGGGAAGCTAAGGGCATGCAATCCCTTTCCTAAGGAATTGCTGACATAAGGGGTGAAGAGAATTGTCAGGTTATGATTGAATCATTCAGCTGCCCTTAGTTTGCAGTTACGCCCATCTTGGTACTTGCAACAGGACACAGCGTTATTGCGAAAAACAAATAAATTTGTTTTATTCACTCAGATATCAATTCAAACAGGAAATTATCAATACAGGGCCATATCAATAAAGAATTCTCACTTCATAACATCTGATAATGAATTTGATCATTTATAATAAATATAGGAATAACAAATAAATTTCAGTGTGGAAAGAAATACTACGAGTAAATAGAAACAAACGTTAAATAAACAGAAATAAGTAGGTTTCAAGTGCAGTGTTTTATATATTCGCCCTTAACTCAAGGATCTAGCTTGCATGCTAACTCATCGTATATACACACACTCCACTCAAAGGACAGTTGGTCCTCTTATGAGCATTCAACTTTTTTAGATCCTGTTAAGTGCATTCTCTCTCTCTCTCTCTCTCTCTCTCTCTCTCTCTCTCTCTCTCTCTCTCTCTCTCTCTCTCTCTCTCTCTCTCTGTGCGTGTGAATGTGTGTTCGAATTCAATTCGTTTCGAGAACAAAGTGAAAATTTTATTTAGTCATGAAAATACTGAGGAGGAAACACTTGTGGCATATGCAATGTCCTAGTCACTTCCAACTCAGCAGGCATGATAATTACACCAAAGAAACAAGCAAGCCACTGAAAAACTAACAGTGCCATGAGCTCACGCTAGAAAACAGGCAAGCATATGTCTGTCCAGAAGATAATCTCACAGAAATGATATAAATCAATGAATATATACATACGACAATAATAAATGAATACATAAATAAATAATTTTCCGAAATGATGTTATCTTTCGTTCGCTAATGTTGGCGTCTAAGATGTTTTGAGGGAAGGACAACAAGTGCGTGACTCTCATCAAGATAATAGAGGGAAATCCTCGAAGACCTGTTTTTTTTTTTTACTCAAGTGCTGTGGGACTAAAGGTCCTCAAAGACCTGTATATCACAAGTCCTCGGGGACTGATGTTTAAAAAAAACAATTTTTCAAAATGCCGTGAGACTGAAAATCTTCCACATTTTTTTTTTTCAGAAATGCAGCCGAACTGAATATCATTTAACTTATTATTTTAACAAGTTCTGTATGATTACTGATCTGAAGAGATTCTCACAGGTGCTGTGGGGATGAAGACCTGTTTATCACAAGTGCTCTAGGAATGCTGTTCAAAACCAGTTTTTCAAAATTGCTGTGGCAGTGAAAATATAAAAATGATCTGTCTTTCAGAAATGTAGCAGATATGAACATTAGAAATCCTGTTTTTCACAAATGCTGCGGAACTGAAGATCTGACAAGCACCTGTGATATACAGGTGCTGTGGGATAGATCTTCAACGAATATTTTTCATAAGTGCTGCGGAACCTAAGATCTTCAGGTCTGCTTTTCGCAATTGTAGTGAGAATGATGATATTTAAAAACACCTTTAACAAATACAGGCATGGGAATGATTTGCATAAAGTACCATTTTTTCTAATTTCATCAAAGAAGCACTTCTAAAAGTCTGAAGGAGGCGATGAAGAACAAAAACATATTTCAACTCCAACAAACCTCTTGTACACAACATGGAAGAACAGATATATACTTACAGATTCATACAATTAGTGTTTACGTAAAAAAAAAAAAAAACTTTCCGTCAGCGAATGACGATAGACTTAACATTAAAAAACCGTTAATTATTATAAATGACTTACGTAAAGAACGAATAAATGCCAAGGTTATTCTTGTTATCACGGAGATGTGATATCTTAAGAGATATGAATCCACTAATCTCTTTATCTGTAGGCTCTGTAAATTTTCAGTTAACAAGATTACAATCATTGCTCATTTCAAAACATCCAAAATGGGTCGGGACTCGAACCTTGACCTCTGATAGTTGTGGAAGAAGATATAACTACTGAGATAAAAGACAATTTAAATAGAAAATAACAGAAAATAATAGAAAGACCTCTTCCATATTTTCTCTTTCTCTGTTGAATGAAAATTGTAAGCAGGATACTTCTCACGCTGGTTCCTATAAGCTTTTTGTTTGCAGAGCCCCCTGGTGATACGAAGGAGTGAGTAGTGGGGTCCCTCGTGTGTAGTCCCTATCACCTCGGCATTCTTAGTGAGTGGAATGGTATCTTCATGACTTCAGGCTTCGACATGTGTACAAAAATGCCAGTATGACGACTGGTAAGGGATCGAATCCTACTTATGTTTTTCTAGAATTCAGCACATTATCTGTTCCACATCACAAGTTCAAATGACAGGAAGTTAAAACATTAATTTCCATCAGACCAAGCTAATAAGGTCTTACAACCACACCCTTCACCTCCTTGTAAGTCAAAGTAATCGTATAATACTTGACAGATGCAAACAAAATGTTCTAACAAATACTACTGCATATGTAGCTTGTTTAACACAGGCAAACATGTGCGGATATACAAACAGTTTAAACGAAACTTATTTGGTAAAAATCTAAAAGGGTTACTGAAATATAATTCCATTATTTCAGAAGAGAATTTTAAGATATTGCGCTTACAATTATTTAGGATCTTATTTTTACTTTAATCAGATGACTTCGCTAAGTAAGGAGAATTTTTTTTATAGCCCCCCCCCCCGAAAATCGAGTATTCTTTTACAAGACGATAAAGTGAAGGACAGAAACTTTAATAATTGAAAAAGAAAATAGAATAAAGAACATAACCTCCTCTGGAAAAAAAGAAAAAAAAATAGACAATTCACTCGATCTCTGAATACTCTCTCCGTCTCTCTACCCCTTGTCCAAGGCCAATGTTCAACCTATATATACATATTTACTTGACAACCGCAGAAAAAAAAAATGACCACATGTAATCAGCATAAATTCTAGTCAGGCATCTGTACTTTACCGGATGTAAACACACGAGAGAGACTGAGCTTATTATAATAATAATAAAAAAAAAAAGCTGCTGTCAACTAACGCGGTATAATTACCATTACAAACACGAAAATAAAACAAATATACATTAATTTCTATTAAGATTTTCACTTTTTTTTTTTAATGTTTTTGATGACCTTTCTATAAAATAGACTCTCTTAAGTAAAAGGTATGTGGATGTTGAATCTTAAATACACCCACAAATAATGAGCAACAATATCGACTTGCAGAAAAATAAATTATATTATCAGCCGAAAGCAATGTAAATTGAAAGTGCAGGGTTCTCTCTCTCTCTCTCTCTCTCTCTCTCTCTCTCTCTCTCTCTCTCTCTCTCTCTCTCTCTCTCTCTCTCTCTCTCTCTCATATATATATATATCTATATATATATATATATATATATATATATATATATATATATATATATATATATATATATATATATATATATATATATATATATATATATATATATATATATATATAAGAAACAAAGTATTTTTAAATGACATAAAAACAAACATTTCTAAAAATGCATAATAATAATAATAATAATAATAATCTCCCTCCACCAAGACAAGAGAAGCAAAATGAGTACTTACAGAGGCGTAGTCAAGGGTTTATTGGCATCACGGGGAACAGGAGGAGGCGTGCCAGAGAGCGTCTCCCTTGGCGGGGAATCTGGCGGTAAGGGAGGTACTTCAGGAGGTGAAGAAGCTACTTCCGATGGCGTGGGAGGAGGTGGAAGTGGTTCATCGCTGACGACGACTTCCCCGTCCGTGAGAGGAGGCGGAGGAGGAGGTGGAAGATCAGGTGTGGAAGACCTCGATACGGGACTAGTGGGCGGGATCAAATGGGCGACGTGGATGGGCGGGATGTGAAGGCGAGGAGCGCCGTGAGGCGGCGACCGTGACTTCTGCCTAGGAGATGTTGTGGGCGTTGTGGAGATAGTGGAAGGCGATGCCACTGAAGGTGTAGTGGCAGCGGCCGCAAGAGGCGTTGTTGTGGCCTCAGGAGACCGGGGCGGGTCAGGGGCTGGGGGTTTGCGATAGTAGTATGATCGTGCCGGAGACAAGTTCCGCAGCTCATTTGCCGATTCTTCTATCCGGCGAACCATTTCAGAATCGGGACTAGTTTTCTCTGCTGCTGCCGAAGGAATGACGACCCCATTAGGTGCACTCGCAGGAGTACCAGTGACACCGGAAGGCGAGGCGTGGGTTGCTTCTGAATTTATTGGTCCATGGAACAGAGAACGCAAGTTGGGCTTTTTGGGAGGGCGTTCAGGAGGACGTGGCGGGGGGTCCTCCTGTGTAAGGGGTGGTAAGGAGGGGTGAACTGAGGGAGGGTCAAAGGCTTCTGAGGGTGAGGTCAAAATACCATCCAAAACTCCTCGGGAGGATGATGTAGGACGACTAGCATTGCTGCTGCTGTTATGTATTAAAAGAGAAAAGACAAAACTACATTAGCACCAGTACACGGGGAACTACAACACGCGAGTTCTACTCAAAAAAGCTTATAAAATTAGGAACCTTGCAGCATAGAACAAAAGACAATATTCTGTAAATTTAGCGATAACTGTAACTAATGAATTGAGGGAACTTAAAATCTTTATAATATAAAAGAATTTGCTACAGCCAAATTTCTAGATTTACTGCAAAAATAATTTTAATAATAATAATAATAATAATAATAATAATAATAATAATAACAGTAGTAGTAGTAGTAGTAGTAAAATTAATGATAATAGAGTAAAATAGTAGGAGTAGCAGTATTAAGAGCAGAACATTTATATATGTGAAATACAAAGGCTGGTGAAAAACAGCGACCTCATGTGAGTAAGGGAAATATTTACCTGCCGATGTAAATAAAGAAAAAAGAGGAGAAATTATATCAGCATACGCTAGAAAAAAAATATATATATATATATATATATATATATATATATATATATATATATATATATATATAAAATAGCCTTCAAGGGGCTAGTGAGAAACAGACATCATATTAACAATGGAAGAGTCAAAGAGAAACGGATAAATTATTTCAGTCTATGCTACGATATGAAGTCCTCCATTTTCTTTGACACATTACATTAATAAAGAGAAAACGGTACTATGGGGGACTACGTTATTAATTTGTGCTCCCTGGAAAGAATCTTAAGTTTGTAGCTCCCCGTCTCCTGTTCGATATCTGTACGGATTTTCTATATCAAATCATGCCTTTCCTTAAAATCTAGAATACTTTTAGCGTTCATAGTTTATAAGCTCAGCGAATTCCAATAAAGAACTATTCTTACATTTTCGTAATAATGTTAAGTATAAAAAACTTACATATTTCACATAATTAGAAGATCATCTTTTTCTACAAAGGCACTGCAAGTTACTCTTCTCTCTCTCTCTCTCAAATGTAGAATTCTGACCAAGGGTCGCTTAAATGGTATATGGATCTCTCTTAAAATTGGGGGTCCTAGTTTCTTTATAAATTTCATTATCTCTAATAGCATTTACGCTCTCCACAATCCTAGTGAGAGTGTCCCAAACACGAACATTAAATATCTAGCATCTTGGAATACACCATATTTTAACAAATATATTACTCACTTTGGATTTTCTGTACCTACATTATTTTAACACTGGCCATATACTGCACAATTACAACTAATCAAAAGCTACTTAGACTACTTTCACACCAAAGTGGCACGTCGCACGTGGCGTGCCACTTGCCACTTTGGTGTGAAAGCGGCCTTAGAATATTTTATTTTACTACAGAAAAATAAACTAATAACGCCACTTTATATCTGTTAACATGATTCCTGGACACGAGCTAAATAGGACCTTATTTTATAATACTACTGAAGAGGGGGGGGGCTAGAATACTTCCACCGTGTTCCCCTGCGTGTTATAAGTCGACTAACTGAGGCAAAGCGAGGGTCCTGGGAATTCCCTCCTCTGTACTTTCTCTTCCCAAAAAGTCAGAGCATTTTGCCTTGACCCAGGTACTCTTCTCATAAGGGGACAAATGGTACGTGTATATAGAATGAGGTATATAAAAAAAAATTGGATGCAAACACAGATCTGAGGCAAAGAAGAACACCTGAACTTGGTGAATATTATATCAACATTGGAACGAATGTTAAGTTTCTAACAAATGCAAGCTTCATCTCTAAATACTCTACTAGTATTACAAAATACAAGTACAGTACATCAATATACCTCGGAAAAAAAAAACAAAAAACAAAAAACGAACGGATACATTACTCTTGTTCATAATTCTAGTACTGCATTATAAAACGACATAAAAGCGTATAAAAATATATTATAGATATGCTATCCAAATATCCAAAATTTTAAAAAGTATCAACCAAATTCCCAAAACCAAACATATAAGTAGTGAGTTCTTTCCGTCTAAAATATTGAAGTAATTTTAGTAAGGAAATAACTGGGGTAAGTAGAGAGTACTTAGCCAATAATACCATCCACTTGAACTGCATCCTTGCAAATAAGGAATACCAATGCCATCATCTGAGACTTTGATATCAAATTTCCAATCTTCAGCGCCCCACTTTTAGCCTTTCAAGTGCTTTGCCCAGTCTGTTTGTATCCGTTTAATTGTCTCTTCCTCTCAAATCACCTTTTGTAAAACCAAATTAACTACCTCTGTCATATAACTGGTAAGTAGTTGAAAAATGGAAAAACTGGATAAAACAGAAGAATATTTTTGTATATGTATTTCAGAAGGATTTGGTTTTACGTCACGAATTCCCTTCTCTACAAAGGGCTAGGACGGTTGCGTTCTTAAGAAGGACTTGTTTTGGCAGATGTAATCGTTATCCTGAGTGTATGCCCTTACTAACCTCAGTCTGTGGCGGGCACACACTATTTTCATATATTCATCAATCCAACCTCTTAACAGCTTGAGTAATGGAAACTTGTCAAGATTACACAAACATTTCCCGTTTCCAAACCGTATTTCTTTTGTATAAAATGATATTATGCACATTTTAGCTATCAAATATTTGATAATGTTGGTGGTATTTCCTAGAGACAATACGAGGCAACAGGAAATAGCAACGGAACGGGATTCCCTCAACCTCGCCTCCTTCCTGCGGTGGAAAGTAAAAACCAAGGTTGAGTGCCACTCACACAATACCTCCTATTATCGTCATTTCCAGCTTCCTATGGCACTTAATGGCAATGCATGACTAGAAAATAACTCAAGTTTAGTAATTTCAGGTTATCACATAGGTAAGATAATATCTGACATGATAGTTACGAAAACAACATCGAATGGCAGAACAACACAAACTTTTTTTTCCTAGTAAGGAGCTCTAGGCAGTGTTTGTTTACATCCCGCAGGTTGGAGGAATAGACACACGTTTACTATGCAGAAAAAGCAAGGTATATTTCCAGTGAAGTATCCCTAGGGGAAAAAAAACTTTTCCCTAGATGGAAAGGCAGCAATTTTGTTTACAATTCTGAGAATTATGGCATAGCCTCTAATAGCATGCTACTTTAAGGCTGTACATAATTTTTGCAGAGAATCATCTCTAGAGAAACAGCATTCTGCTGTCAAACTCTTTAAAAGATATATCTATAATATAAGTGTTTTGAAGTTCTCAGTGACATATGCATTTCTCTGGTTGCTTTGCTACTTTGTAATGTTTCAAAAGATAAAAGTTCTTCAACTTCATAGAATCTTCATAAAATACACTAGAAGTTCATTCATTTATGAAAAAATGTGGAATTTATAATTAAATACGACAGGACAACGATATTTTAAAACTCCTAAATCTTTTAATGATCAGGATAGCTGGTGTCAAAGAGAAGTCGCTGGAATTTTAAAAGGACGTCACTTATAGCTACAATAGTGAAATAATTAATTCTTCCCTAATATATTTAGCTGAATCACGTCTAAAAATGCCGAGATATTCCCGTCTAATCCCGAAGACCCCATCTACCTTCAAGAAAAATTAAAACTACTGATTAGGACAAATTGAAAACTAAAGTATTTATAAATTTCACAATGAAAACTCATGCTACCTCCAATATTATGAAAACTTTGAATAAAAAAAAATAAAAAATCTGCTGACTCAGAGAGCACTTGCAAAAACCCTGAAACTATATTACTAAGCTAAGTTTGCTTCTTAGATCTACCTAAAGTTCTTTTAAGTTATCTCCACATAATATTAAAGCCAGTAACACTAAACCTACATTATATGTAATATTCAAGCATGTCCATATATAAGTAAAAAGATATTTTCTATCTAAAAGCGCAAAGGTTGGCTTTAAAGTCACTGAGTTCCTTATTTGTGCCTGTGCTCCGTTACCGGCAGGTAGCTGACATTTCTGTGGGAGCAAACGCCAAGGTCAATTACTTTACAACCTACGTTTTTCTCTTAATGCCATTATAAACCTAATCACTGCCAGGTCTCAACAGGGGTAAAGCTGAAATTGGATAATTCGCTGACTGCTTTACTTAAAATATTTTCTTTATAATTACATATATAATTTTCCACTAGATTAAAGAAAGCACTCACGTATAGTAGAAGATACTGGGAAAAAAATATAGAACTTAAGTGAATTTTCCAAAAATAAAGAAAAAGCATCTTTTTGAAAAACGGAAGTGAAGGTAATGTCTAATATTTGCGTCCGTACCAATCACCTCAATCAAGATGACTATATTATATCCAAGATTGGAAGATTTCTGCCTTGGTATCTAGTTTATGGAAATCTATATAGGGATGACAACCATAACTCTAATACTTAAAATACAACTTAAATTATAAGTTTCCCTTTTAAAAGACGTTTTTATTATCAGATTCAAACATCACCCAAAAAATAAAAAGAGTAAAAATAACTCTTCATACAATGCGTTACGAGACATAATTTCATTCAAAAAAATGGAATCAAGTTTACAAGAGTAATTTTCTTTTGATCTCGTCCAAACAACTAAATCAAGAAGCAAAGCAAGCAAGCAGTAATGCGGAGGAGGCAACAATTATCCGACAAGTCTCTTAGATGATAGGGTTCCCCAACATACATCAGGAGAATACAAGGACGCTTGAAGCACGGTTTATTTTACTTGCACCTCCAAAGAAAGAGAGAGGAAAAAACTGTCTAAAACACACTTGAACACTCCCCACAAAATATCCAAGGCACCCCCTTATAAGGGGGAATATAGCTTTGGTATAAGGATGGATGGATAAACATTTTAAAATAAGCTTCAAAAGTAGAATAAATAGGCTTCAAAAACTGAATAAATAAGCTTCAAAAGTAGATTTATCCTATCAGCTTTTTAGATTGTTTATTCTGCAAGCACTCCCAAAGGACCATTTCATGTATATAAAAAAAATTCATATGAATACCAAAATTGCCTAACACATACATAGAAAAGAAATATTTTTTAGCAGAATTTTCGTTATTTCTGTATTCAATGCATCTTCCTTTGCAGGCATTCCTTCAGAATATTCCATTCATAAATAAAATATAATTACCTAACACCTACGCGCACAGAGTGCAAGAATCATTGACATTTCCGCTTTCCAGGTACTTGCCTGAGCAGAAAATCCCACTGAATATATAATTTATGATATTATAATTACTTAATATAACCATATAGAAAAAATGGAGAATTATTTCCATTTCGGTTTTCAGATGCTATCCTTTTGCGAAAATAAAAAATCAATTATTTATCAGCATATCCCTAAAATCAACACACACAAAAACTACAAAATATTTGTTTTAGTTACTTTCATTTCGTTCCACGTGGTATCTTTGGCAGACACTCCCACGCTAAAGAAAATTTATGTACTAATAAATACCTCATACATGCACATAAACTATATTAATTTAAAAGTGGAATCATAGTTATTTTGGCTTTTCAGATGACAGCCTTTCACATACTTCAACATTTTAAGTATTTTCCAAGTGTAAATATTACAGAATATATCAATATATACGAATAAAAAAAAAAACAATTTCAGTGAGCTAATACTGTTATTTGTGATCATCAAATATCCTATGAAATTATACGTGTAACTTTTCCTATTAAAACATAATTCTTGAAGCATTTATTAACACAAAATTTTACTTCAAATACTGAAATATTAATGAAATTAAAAAAAAAAGTGTTTGACGAAATTAAATATTTTGCAGAGACCGGCAAGGAATTTATAAGCTATTTTCAATATTATAATCATTACATAATACCTGCACACTAACATAGCTTTATAAGCAACTTTAGCTATGTTCTACCGAGGTACTCTGCTAAATATCCTTCCAGTCACTATTAACGACCCTACGTGCAGAGAGGAAAAAACTAAAGACAAAGATAATTCCTTCCTTAGAAAGATAACCACAAAACATAAAAAACATTCACTACCATCACCTGGAACATACAAACATATACACAAATATATTACTATTACAATCTAACATTAGTGATATTTACTATACGATAAGACTTTTACATAACCAAATTCTCTTTTCATTGTAAATACTTCATTACTGCATGTTAGTCTAGAAAATGCGAGCGCTCAAGTCTGGTAATTTAAATACGATGCTATAATTAAACGCGGCATTTATACTTAGCAATCACACTACTTCCTCAGGACCTGTTCTTGAGTTGGTAATAAGCGGTTGACCACGAGTTACCTTGAATTAAGTCTTAAGAACTCATATATATATATATATATATATATATATATATATATATATATATATATATATATATATATATATATATATATATATATATATATATATTGCACACACACAAATTGCCCCTGACTAGGATTTATGTATATTGTAGGTTCCAATTTATCACATTTGACAATGCTTTTATATGGCTCCACACACACACAAACAGCCCATGACTACGATTCAGGTTTGAATTCTGATTTCATTTTTTTCACATATGACAACCTGTTTACATGCCACACACATATACACATATCTATGCGTGTGGTCAAGGGAACATTTAAAGTGCGAGTTCTCACAGCCATAGGAAGTTTTAGATCACGTATATAATAAGATTCAAAGCAATGTGTAAACAAAATATTAAGTACTGTTTTAAGCGGTAATATAAAAATTTGCACAAAATAAATTATGAAGAAATGAATTATAATAGCAGTTAATAGCATGTATGTTGTACTAATAATTTTTAAAGCTAGAAATGTCGACAGATTGTACTGTTGCAATCGAAAACAGAACTAGTTAAATAATATTCTATCATTACCCTCATTCAAATGCCGTACTCACTGAAGCTGCTGATATGACAAGATATTATAAAAAAAAATAAGTGACGCTATTACCCTCTCCTTATCCCTACAGGTTCTAGTTAAATTACACGTGCCACCTTGGGATGTTGAACTCAATACCTAAAAGTCAGAAACCAGGAGTTATATCCGTGAAGCTACCGGATAGATTTGCAAAGTCAGAGGAACTGCCCTACATAATGCAAAATCTTCGTATTTTCTGAAAGGCCTACTAGACGCTATCAGCCAATCGTGTTTATTAATCACTTAGGCCAGAATTCTTTAACAGTGTAAACCTAGGATACCATATTGTTAGTTAGCTAGATACACAAATGGATTTCATAAACGCATCTGACGCGGTTCTTTGTATGGCTAGGATCCCGTACGGGATCCTAGCCATGCACAGAACCGCGTCAGATGCGTTTATGAAATTCATTTGTGTGTCTCTAGCTAACTAACAATATGGTATCCTAGGTTAAACTGTTAAAGAAATCGGGCCTTAATCTATTTACACTTGGGAACAGTCTAACCTTCAAAAAGAGGCGTGCTCACAAATGACGTCGGGAAGCTTTTTGTTAATCTCTTAAGTGTTTGGCAAACAACAATAATTCGTATCTAGATTTACTGAATTTTTCACACTTGGGTGGGTGTCAAGATGTTGAAAGGTTGAAGAATACTCTTGGTCGATGCAAAAGAAGCAGTCGCATTAATCTATCATATACAGTGCAAGGACCACTATAATCCCCCCCTTTATCGGGAGGATACCTGGGTAACAGCATAAGCCTTGACTAAGTGAGGTTAGATTATACGAGGAGGGGGATTCCCAGTTCCTTTGCTCCACCCCTTTAAGTCAACTTTTTTAACATAATGGGAACACGGAGGTTGTAGTTTTGTTCCTCAAGAGAGACATTTGTTATTGTAATTTTTGGATATTTTACGTTTAATTTTGTGCTTGTTTAACATTCTCGGATAAACTGGAAAAGACGCACCCCAGCACCGTCAACCCGATAGGGCACCCATCACGATTGGCCAACTAGAGATAACCTAACCAGACCTAACCTAACTTACGGTGCTCTAACTCTAGTTGCTTAATTATGAGATACGTCATCTCCACTTGGCCAATCCTGAAAAGTGCCCATGTCCAGCTGACGGCGTGTCTTCTCCAGTTTATCTTCATGGACTTAATTCACACACACACACACACACACACACACACACACACACACACACACACACACACACACACACACACACACACTATATATATATATATATATATATATATATATATATATATATATATATATATATATATAAGCAAGAACAAAATAAATGAAAATTTATCTAAAATTACGATAAAAAAAACAAACAAACTGACGAGTGTGTCTAACATGAACATAACATGTTTCACTCATGAATTCTGAGACCGCCACTCACTGTCCACTGGGTGACTGGGCAAAGAGAATGGTCGCGATGACGTAAAAAGGATATCCGCTTTATCTCTAACGGTGTATTAAGCGGAACAAATAAGGTCACAAGGAAATACATATATAAATAAACACTAGAATGACATTATCTTCAAAAGATATCTCGCAACACTTTCGAAGCTTCTTTCTAAATGTGCAGACTTGATCATTTATATTGTTTTTTTTTTTCAGTGTTTTGTACTTTCATATCGCTCGGAAATATCAAAGAAATTATTTTTTTCTTTTTCGCGAGCCTCGGACGCAAGGAGGGGCAAAACTTATAGGAAGTTTGCTAATTACCTTATTTTGCCTAACCTTTCTCATCCAAGGATATCACTTCCTACGACAGTGCCGGATATCCAAACTCCTTGATAAAATGCGGAGTAGTGCCAATTTCAATACTATGGAATATGAATGCCAATAATGCTTACTGGCACGCTCCCAATGAGGAAAAAATATAATAAAATTTACTACATTACGTTAAGCTCGGTTAAGTTCGTTCAAACAGTTAAAAACGAGTTAATAATTAACAAAATTCGGTAATTTAACAGTTTAGTATCGCGGCCAAATTTCGGCTTCCCGCCAATTCTTAACCTAACCTAACCAGAACCATTCTTAACCTAACCTAAGAATGTTTAGGTCAGGTTATGAAAGGTTAGGTTAAGAATTGGCGAAATTCGGCCGCGATACTAAACTGTTAAATTACCCAAAATTCTATTTTTGTTGTTATAATTCATTAATTTAATCTACTCGCTGAGGTAGTGATAGTAAATGTTTACTTTCACAAAGATTTCTCTCTTAAGAATGTAATTATTCCTTCCAATAACACGTAATTTTTTCCCCAGAAATATGATTAATCTTACCTCAGGTAGGAGGGTTGGTAGCCCTTATAAACGCTGCAATACGTTACAAACATCCCGAAGACGTTTATAAACAACCGCGAAAAAGATAAATCTCGTTTACACTTCTATCTTCATAACAGGAAAATAAAATATATCATGATTTATAAATCAATAATATATTCATCATTAGCAACGCATAACTCATTCCTTTCTACACGAAATTACAGTTCGTAATTGACACGAAACGCTGAAGAAATGGAACACATATTAAGAGTAACAAGAATTAATTCACTTCGTATACCGCCACTTCTCTTAAGAGACTGAGGGAGTCAGTCTGACGGGAGCGCGGATGAAAATGTTTCCTACAAGAGACACCTCAAGTTCCTCAACCCATTTCCTCACTCCACATGAACCCCCCAACCTCCTCCAAGTCTCCTAGGGAGTCCGCTTTTTTTTTTCTGTTACCTTATACACCTCTCCTCATTCTTGATAATGACTCAACGCACAATTATGTCTGAAGACTGTAAACACAATTTCGAAGTTTTTTTTCTTTTCTTTGGGTGCCATTTTATAGGGCCGTCTAACTCGCTATTATCCAGTCTAATTTACCCTAACTTAACCTTACCCATTATTCCAGGATCATTCATAAACAACAAAACAGACAATATGTCATTAAATAGCACTGTCCATATTCAAGTAAGCTATAGGAACACACTCAAATCGCACCAATTGTTTTGAACTAATATATTTGTTAATCTCGATGAATGTTGTGTATTTGCTTAAAAAATTCTAAGAATTACGATACTTATTGTTCTACAGAGAAATAAACTTTTATATCAGTATTATTTACTTGTTAGTTCATGTACATTGTATCCCGGAATTTGGTGTTCCACACCCAAGAACAATCAACCTATATCAAGAGCTCTGACATCATAGAAAAATCTTTTGCTTACATTGTCAATGATGACGCAACGTTATCCAAACCAACTTGTATTTGCAATGATAGAGAGAGAGAGAGAGAGAGAGAGGAGAGAGAGAGAGAGAGAGAGAGAGAGAGAGAGAGAGAGAGAGAGAGAGAGAAATTTATTCATCTTTTCGCCCCTCTATATATATATATATATATATATATATATATATATATATATATATATATATATATATATATATATATATATATATATATATATATATATATATATATATATAATATATATTTATTTATTTATTTATATATCAAACAGCCACTTTATACTGAACACATATATGATTTTAAAACGACTAATCAAGATACACAAAACTGTATCAAAATTTTCTATAAATAATAACAAAATTGTAGGCCTACGAAACAAATGGCACCAAAATCAAGTAATAAGAAAGTAAGAAAAAATACTTCTCTCCTCCTACACCCACTACCACAAATCTCAAATTCTCCAACCCTCCCCTCAGAAACTTCCCCAAATACCCTCCCATTTAACTCCAACAGACCTTGAAAGCAGGCGGAAACTCGTCGGTGAGAGATTTTCTCTCACCAACACTCTTCTTCAAGTCAGTTGCAAGTTTTAATATTTTTTCCTTTTTTATGAGTGCCCCAGGGACGAGCAAAGTAAAACTGCCATCATCGGGCCCGGGCATTAAGAAAAATTGTTAACATTTTTGCTGCTTAAGAACAAGACAGAAATAAAAGAATGCTAACAGTAAAATAGACAGGCTGAGAACAATAAAAAAAATGAGAAAGAAAGCAGAGAAGCAGATGGGGAGTGCTGTGACTGGTCAGATGTAGGCACAGCACCGTAATTTATGGAATACTTAACATCGAGCTGTCCTGGCCAGTCCTATTCAGATCTTTAAGACTTTCAGTTGTAATATATCAACGAGCGGCTGGTGCCTTGGGCCAACCTAGTACATGAAATTACTTTTACTAATCAAAAGGCACTGAGTTCTTTTGTAAGCAGCTCTTTAAAATACTGTGGGGGTGACCTCTCTAAATTTACAAATTTTCTGCGTTCAGTTAAATGCAGAGGTTAACATCTAAATTCATAAGTTTGATTAGCATGAATAAAGAAAAACACGTGTCATTAATAGTGGTTGAAACATGTTCCTGACTGATAAACGAGTGTAGTTAGAGAAGTAGTTGGTAAATATATATAATTATGTGTCTAGTCCATGGACCAACAAAGAAAAAAGGTACATTGAAGTGAAAAATTATCGATATTAATTCATCTGTGATGGGTTTTACGTCATGGACTCTCTTTTCTACTAAGAGCTAGGGCAGTGCCTTCTTGGGGACTTTGGTTTAATCTGAGGAAATTTCGAACAATACAGTGAATATGAAAACTGCTGATAGAAGGACTTGAAAACCGCCATTAAAATGCACTGGAAAAGCAAGAAACCCCCCAAAAAAACATGGTTTAAACGTGTTCAAACATATCCTGACAAGGCGTTCCTACTTTATCAAAGAAAACAATAAAATGAAAGAACTTGAAAGCATAAAATATTATTTGATTTTCATACTAACAGTATTCCAAACCTTCAAATCAAAACCATTAGCCTAACTTAGACTACGAATCGGAAGTACAGGAAGTTTTTCCTTCCACCAAATTGACTTAGGATATATTGTTGCGTGTGTGATGGTTTGCGACCTTGTATTCACGAAAGTAATAAGTTTTGATTAGGTGGAAGAAAATAGGCACGATTTCTTAAACGCTGTTGAGTGGGGTTATCTATTTTCGTGAGGTTATCGTTTCCATTTTCATATAATTCTCAGCCATTTATGGATGGACTTGGACTTAGGAGGTTATGTTACTACTACTACTACTACTACTACTACTATTTCTACAACTATTACTACTTTGAAAGGTATTTGGGGAGAATATATGTTTCACGTAATCAGGGCATTGTAGATTTACTACTATTATGAACAGCACTAATATCACTACTATTAGTACTCTAATGCTAATAGTACAAGTACTATAGCCACCACTAATCCCAATCATCATCTTAGCTTCATCGCAATAATTGAATTAATTACCTGCAACTGTGCTAATTTTTTCATCTTTTTTTTTTCTTCTATGCTCTGATTCAAAAGGTGTCCCATATAGTTCCCATTTATATATTATCTGGAGTGCTTAGAAAGTGAATAGACTGTCCTATATAAACTGCAGAAACACGATTATTGCTACAATTTTTTTACGACGCACTCTGGATATATAGACTACAAAGGAAAAATGTTAAGAAACGGAGTACATTGTGCTATCGAGTATAATTAACCTACTCATCTTCAGAGATAAATGGAAACGATATCACGAAATTGTTTGTTCCGGATTTTTCATCTGTGAATTTAGATATTCGTGTCATGGTTTTCTCCAGTTCGTACACCCTTCCATCAATGTCAATGAAACCAGGTTTTATTTTGCACTATATAGCAAATTTGTGTGTGTGTGAGAGAGAGAGAGAGAGAGAGAGAGAGAGAGAGAGAGAGAGGGAGAGAGAGAGGTAAAACATGCGGATGGGAGATGAAGAGAGAGAGAGAGAGGTAAAACATGAGAGAGAGAGAGAGAGAGAGAGAGAGAGAGAGAGAGAGAGAGAGAGAGAGAGAGAGAGAGAGAGAGTTACAAGCATGCGGATGGGAGAAGAAAAGAGGAAGGGTGGGGAGTCTTGGAGATCCATGAGGGGGCGGAGCACAGGTAGAACCACAGTCAAACTCAACCACTTGAGCAGTGCTCTGCTCGCTCTTATGCTGTCTCCAGACTCCACCTCAGTCATATTAGATCAAGCTTCTAATCACGATTCCGCAACACTTCCGCTAACGGTGCATTTGGTGGCTTCAAAATAAGATGCACGCCCATCGCACACACACATCCACACCATAAAAAAAAAGCATTCACGCCCTTTTTCTAAATGATGGAGATATTCGTGTCACAGACCTCTCTGCTAAAGTGAATTGCACATTCATAAACGCCAATGGAAGTATATGAACTGCACATAGAATTAGGAAATAATAGGATTCTAGATTTTCATTGCGTCCTTGTTGGCAAAATAACAAACATCTGTACTTGTACAATGGAGCTAGCATCAGTACACACACACACGCGCACATACAGGTATTTTATATATGAAGTCATTCCTTGCTTTGAAGACTCACATGGCTTACAAAATAATTATAAAGGTGAAATGGCTAAGTGAAATGCACACATACTGGCACTAGTATATTATTATGAAATGCCCTCTGGTTTGCAACGAAACGTACAACCTCTTCTAAGTTAAGATTTTGTGGATGACCTGCATGTTCTTGTAGTTTTCAAAACTGCTCAGTCTTTTAAAAGTATTTGTAATGCTTCTTAGGTATTTTCAAGATCATCAGCCTCACATATCCTATAACTGAAGCTAGGAACACTTGAAAGACATAGTACATTAACCTGTCGATGTATCTAAAAGCGTCTCCTAGTTATCAAAACCACTCCATTATCAAATTATAAAAAAAATTAACATATGTAATTAATAAGCTTCATTATTCTATGTTAATTCCTTTATCATATTTCTCCAAAATGAATCCATGCCCTCATTTTCCACACGAATTCATACAAATGGTATACCCTTTCCAGACTATGCAGACTATTTGTGGACTGTGTCATATAAAAATCTCTGTACTTCCAATACTTCTTTTCAATCTTTGTATATAACGTCCCTTGCCTCTGACTGAAACCCACTTCCCCCCCCCAAAAAAAAAGGCTTTAGTCTAAGCACATGGAAGTATTATTTCAAGTA
>JAXCGZ010019369.1:0-22500 GCA_037179515.1 Halocaridina rubra | reverse complement strand
GACCAACTAGTATCGAACCAGAAAACAAACAAAATAAATGTTAAAACAGAAAATAAAAAAGTAACAAAACAGAAGAAAATGCAACAAAAAAAATATTAAAAGAAAACTAACACGAACATTAAAGTGTCTGGTGTACAATAAGCATAAAAGTATCAAAATAAACTTTCAAAACAGAACTAAAACGCGAAATAAGCAATAAAAATACAAAGAAAAACATGGCGGAATAAAGGCAGCAGGTATATTCCTAATTCAAAGAAACTAAAAAAAAAAAAACCATTAGACAAACAAACAACACGACTACTAAAAACAAGATTAAAATAGATGACACAAAAGCAATTAAGAAACATTTAACAAAAACACTTTAGATTGTATTTACAAGTACAGTAATAGCAATTCATTCGATATGAACTAAAAGAAAGAAAAGAAAAAAAGACAAAATGAACACACACAAAGACAAAAATTCACAGACTGTAAAAACATAATACAGAATAACCATCAAGGCCTTGAAAATGAAAAAAAAAAATGTATGATGCAAATAGCGACTTTCAGCAAAATAAACACTTCAAGCAATCTGACGTATTTTTCTAACAGGACAGCTCAAGAATCAGAAGAACTACATGTAAATGCGAGAAAAAGAACTCTAAAAAGAACTCACCCAATCTCAAAATTACAAGTATACTAACAGATCATATAAAGAACTCTGTCACTCCCTTATCAAAAGACAACAGAAACAATGACGTCACACCTGACCACTAGAGGTGTCACTGTTACAATCTTGATGGGTGACAACAGAGGAACAGAACTCATATATATTACCTCTTGTATGATATTCAGTGTGAATATTTATGGCAGAGCAAATATAAGTGAGTTACGTCACTGCCTCGTCAGCCATTTAAACTGATGTAGTAGCGCCTCTAGTAGTCGGGTGGGGAGTTAAAGTTGTCTCTGATAGCAGAGTATTGGGAGGTCAAACTTATTAGTTATGGTATATACTGTACATCGGAAGAGAGCAACCAAGTATTACTTTATAAGGGAAAGGAATTAGGAATTAGTAGCAGGCAATATGTAATTCATCATCACAATAAATGACAAGAAGCTGAAAGGCAATACAGCAATTTTAACATCAACAAGACGCACTGAACACTGTCAACTTAATTATCTGGCACAAAATAATACATAAAACTAATATTATCATGACAATAATTCTGAAGATATTAGACACAGAAGCTAGCGCAGAAAGGCATAACCATGACAATTTAATCATACTCAGTTGCATATCTAAAACAGATCCAAATGCCATAACATATATGCCATAAAAAGCCACTGTAACCTTCAGTCAGAATCTGTCTGACAATTGCTTTTCCTCTTCGCATTCTTGCTTTTCAAAACTGGTTCTGCTACTCTTAATAGTAGAACAGCTGCTTTCTGAACTGGTTCTGCTACTCTTAATAGTAGAACAGCTGCTTTCCAAACTGATTCTGCTACTCTTAATAGTAGAGCAACTGCTTTCCAAACTGGTTCTGCTACCCACGATGGTAGAAGTGCTGCTTTCCAAACTGCTCCTTCTACTCATAAGAGTAGCAGTGCTGCTTTCCCCGCTAAGACTCCCTCTGCTCCTTTTTAGTCTCTTTCGCGGAGGAGCAACGGGCTTTGTTTAATGAAAAATAAACAAAACACAAATGCTTAAAGGAAATAGGAATAGATTATAAAGGAAACTCTTTATAATTAGTAATTATGGATCTGCCAAGAAAGGATTAAATTCTATGTCTGACAGACTATAAAAACTATATTACTATAACGTAATTTTGTACAAGCTTACGTCAAGCTATTAAGAAAGCTAATTCAAAGGTATTAAACGACTATGGCAATATAAAAACCATTATTATTATCATTAATCACTAATCATCGTTTTTTAAATGCTGTAATTCAGGAGTTATTGACAGAACATTACAGCGAAGCATCTTTCAAAAGTGGCCTTCATGTGACCATTGTATTAAATTTGCGCAAACAAAGGACTTATAAAACAAATATTGACAAACAAGGTAATATTTGATTGCGCATTTTGATCACATCCAGCAACATTCACCACAAAAGGAAAAATAAAAAGAAGAGAGATAAAAGAAGCTGAAAATATAGTAAATAAAAATATACAAAAGGAAGCGAGAAACGGGAGTCTGCTAAATTAAACAAGTTAAAGAAAAGGAAAGAAAAAATTATATAATGACTTAATTATGAAAATTGACAGACGATAAACAAATCTAAGAGTCCTTTATCGATAGGATTTCTGGATAATATACGCTAAACATATTACAGAAAACTAGTAAATTCTTACCAATAAAGACAAGAATATTATCTATACTGTGTTTAGCCGAGGTTAGATGGCATGGTTTGATTACGTATGGAAAAGGTGATTGTGAACCTAAGCTGACCTAAGGTTATCTTATCCAAACTAGAGTGGTGTGTGTGTGTGTGTGTGTGTGGTGTGTGTGTGTGTGTGTGTGTGGAAAAATTAATAAATAAATAAATAAATAAATAAATAAAATCGAAGGTAACATTAAAAATACGCTATAAATTAAAATACATTTCTCGACTGTGTTAATGCCTTTAAGACCTCCCCATAAGTCTTTCAATAGCCAGTTGAGGCACAAGGAAATATTTACAGCTGCCTGAAAGAATTTTAAGTGTGAAGAGGAAATACACAAATCTCCGGAAATATCACAAGAATTTGCGAGGAGAAGAACGCAACTTGAAAACAAAGAAAAAGTTACTAAAATTCTCAAAATGGCGAGGAGAAAATCTTTGCATTTAAGAAAAATATTCTAAAACTTTAAAAATAAAATTATGAAACATTGAGAAATCAGTAAAGTATGAAGGATCATCTATGCATCTATACGTACGTATATTTTGTATGTAAATGCGTAATTCCACACACATTCAAACACATACAATTCTTTTATCCATAAAAGCGGGGACTCTTCTCTCCAATAAAGAACAAGGAGAGGTACTTGAAATGCAGTACTGAAATTACCTGCTGTCCATTAACAAGTTGTTTACGAGAGGGCGATCGCGTGACTTTCGTCAGTTTCTCATCAAGAACATCTTCATATTCCTTAGCTTTCAGTGTCATACGATCCAGAGAGTCCTTGACTGAATCAGCTGCAGCTTTTTTCAGCTTCATGAATTTGAGTCTGGTCCACTTGTTCATGAAGTCGATTTTCTTCAGGGCATTCTTGAAAGGTACTCCAATAAGTTGGTGCAACTTCAGGGCCAGTAACTTCCGAGTGTCATTACACAGAAGGCTTAGCTGGAACTGGAAGTTATGCAATGCTAGATTGAGACGAAGCTGGCACTGTATACAAACGAGGTTGATCCTATTCAACCACCGTTGGCAGGTTTCTGAGGTTCGATTCTGAGCTACCAGGTACCTGCCGCCAACCTTGACCTGGAAATCTTCGTATACAGAACTGGCACGGCGTCGAACGTCTTCATAGGCATCTGTAGCACGAGCCTGGAGTCCTGCATAGGCCCCCTGTAGATTCACTTTCGTTTGGAACAAAAATATGGCTCCAATATTTAACATGGTTTCTTGCAAGGAACTCATCAACAACAAAACTGGTCCAAAATACGATTGAACAGCGGCCATTTTCGTGACCAAAACTCGAAAGACGGTCTTGTACACAAATCTCTTTTATGGTTCTCAGCTGGAGTGATCTCTGTATCTCAGAAGACACTCGAAAAGTGACTAAATTTCGCCCCCATTCCTTCACTCTTCGTCCATCACGAACACGTAAAAATGATAAAGAGTGGCAAACATAGACACCAAATAGATGATGAAAAATAGTAAGAACAAAGGGGCTGAGCACTCCATCCTGCGCAGATTAACAAGATTGCAACATGTGGGGCTTCCGTATCGTTAATTCTTATAGATTCGTATTATATCACAGACTTACATAGTCTGTGAGCCATTTGTGTACGGTTATATGCCAGCATTTAGAAGTAAAATTCAACGACACACGACCAATAATAATCGAACCTAGAGTTCTTAAGTCTCCTCTCTCAAGTGACCTTAGAGGAAGTAAACACCCAGAAAGTTCAATAATCAATAATCTGTCTCCGGAAATATCCAACTGTTTATTTTATCTTGTTCTTTCATTCACTAGTGATTCAAGCAAGGATCCTTTATTTACAAACGAAGCCACTCAAATATTCCATTATCCCTCGAATTAATCTTTTTTCTTTCCTATGTGAGAATTAAACCATCTCTATTAGAATATATTTGTTATATTCATTACACACAAAAAAACATGCTTTAGCAAGAGAAAAATGACAAATATTAATTTCCTAGAGAATATTCCTTCAAAGGGAAGTTTTCCCATCCCACTACATAATATTTTCTTATCGCAAACTAGATCATATTTAAGAAATCCTCTGCAATAAACTAATATTGAATACAAAGTAAAAGTAATATTATGATTACAAAATGAATCATCTATAAACAAAAACTAATTATATCTAAACAAAGAAATTATCACATATCAATTACTAAGAAACGTATCCTTGAACTAATATGAAAGTCTACATGGTGTCATTTATAAAAGTAAAATATAATTGCGAGAAATAGATAATGATGTGCATTTACTATAAAATATAAAAAGAAAAGCGCATTTGGTACAATATTTCAAATAGATAGACATTATCCACCGTTTATTCGTTCTTTTCTAAAATCCTGCACTATAAATGTGAACTAAAAGACCTATAGGAGTATAAAATACAAGATAGTTCAGGAAACGATATAACCCTTGATTTTCGAAGACTTTTATCTTCATCAACTGGGATAACAACATTTTAGTCTTATTTTCAAATATATATTTACGTCCGCAGTTACTTCCCTCCCTTTTAAACATCTAAACTTGTGTCCTCTTTTCAAGAGCACATTTCCTCGTTCACTTCATGCAAATCATATGCCGGAGCTAACAATTCCACCTGCATGGCAAGTGCTTTATGCACTTAATACATAAGGAAAAGATAAGTATTTAAAGATAAGATTAACCTGCATGTTCATATATTTACACACACCACAGTAATACACTTTCAGAATATACATTGCACACACTCTCGCCACACCTCTCTCCTCCAACACAAATCGTCGCCAACTCCTTCCTACCACACTTTTGGTGCCATGCCACTGGTGCCAGATTCTGAACACACGAACACACAAACACATTTGCTCTTAAAAAGAGCACCAGCTATTTAATTTATTTTTTTTTTAACATGAGAAATGTGAAACAGGTGTTTTTTCTTTTATCGAAGCCTCAACTCGTTGAGATACTGTTTCATTATTGACCCCACATATCAACTACCAAACTCGTGCTGCTCGCTGAGCTAACAGAGATTATCTAGTGTACGAGGGAAGCAACTGCCCTTTATCTCTCAGCGCCAAGTGGCACTGGTGATGAAACATTCGTTTAATTAATGTAATCTCTCTCTCTCTCTCTCTCTCTCTCTCTCTCTCTCTATCTATATATATATATATATATATATATATATATATATATATATATATATATATATATATATATATATATATATATATATATATATATATATATATATCCCTATCTCTCTCTATCTATCTATCTATTGAATTTATTTTGACATCTTTGCTGTTTTTTAGCAAAGACACCAAAAACATACCCGTCTTTCTTTGCCAAGGGGGGTAGGGGCAGAGAGGAGGTTTAGTGTTTACAATGTTCATTAAAGTTATATTTAACCACAAGAGACTAAATGCGTTCCACTACTTCTTTTTACTATTTTTGTTTTGACAGGCGTGTCTGTATATGTAAGTAGTAAGTTATATGCAGTAGGTAGGTAGGTAGGTAGGTAGAGAGGCAGGGAGGTGTGTGTGTATGTATGTATGTATGTATGTATGTATGTATGTATGTATGTATGTATGTATGTATGCATGTATGTATGTATGAATATATGTATGAATGTATGTACGTACGTATGTGTAGCATGTATGTTTGCTTATATATATAGGCATGTAGCATTTATGCATATATATTTGCAAGTGTGTACGCACGAATGCATGCGTTTGTATGCTTGTGTGAATGTAAGTACATACGCACTTGCATGAAAGTATGCATGTAAGTGGAAATTACTTCACACAGCCACGTAAAACATTAAAATGTAGATGAACGGACAAAAAAAGAAAAAAGCGAATACAACCCTGGGTAACATTGCGCTTACGAGATCATTAACTCATCTTCAAAAATATCTCTGAAGATGAGTAATGACACTTTTAAGCTAAGGTATCTTGCTTGTTTGGTTTTCCCGTCCTTTCTAAATTTATACATATCTAAGTATGTACAACATGTAAATCATGTACATATGCACGTATGTAAGGACGAAATATACAGTCAGTCTATCTATCTATGCATGTGTATGAGAGAGAGAGAGAGAGAGAGAGAGAGAGAGAGAGAGAGAGAGAGAGAGAGAGAGAGAGAGAGAGAGAGAGAGAGAGAGAGAGAGAGAACATATGTATGTAATATGTATGAAAGAATATATATATATATATATATATATATATATATATATATATATATATATATATATATATATATATATATAGTCACCATGGCTCAAACAGTAGCGTTCGCGACTCTGAGTCGTCAGGTCGAGGGTTCGCGCCCCGTCACGGTCTGAGGTTAGCAAAGGCATGCACTCAGGGTAACGATTACATCAGCTAAATCAAGCCCTTCGCAAAAAGGCAACCGTCCTAGCACTTGGTTGAAAAGGGAATCCGTGACGTAAAACCGGAACAACATATATATATATATATATATATATATATATATATATATATATATATACATACATATATATATATATATATATATATATATATATATATATATATATATATATATATATATACACACACACATATATATATATATATATATATATATATACACACACACACACACACACACACATATATATATATATATATATATATATATATATATATATATATACACGTACGCACGCACGTACGTACGCACACAGTCTTTAAATTCCTTCATGGTTATGATAGAGTGGATAGGGATCGATATTTTGATATGGCTGGCTCTAGAACTAGAGGTCATAGTTTGAAGCTTCGTAAGAAAACTTCTTTGCAGGATGTAAGAAAATACTTTTTCAGTGTAAGAGTAGTTGATAATTGGAATTGGCTAAGCGAGGAGGTAGTTAATGCTATCTCAATCCATAGTTTTAAGGACAGGTATGATAAGTATCACTAAGTATAAAATGGAACCGATGAGGAGACGGGAAGATACGAGCTTTGGGCTCTTTCCCGTAAACACAATTAGATAATCACACGTACGTACGTATGTATGCATGTATAGAAAGGACGTCACACATTAATGTTGCTTTATTCTATGGTATTTGCGCAATTTAATGGTGAAATTCTAAATGCAGGAGAGAGAGAGAGAGAGAGAGAGAGAGAGAGAGAGAGAGAGAGAGAATCATCCATTAGTGAACAATTTTAAAGTCTACGTTAAAATATCACCTTTGACTCAATTTTCTTACAAATCCAGTTTATAGAAAACGAATTTAAGCGTCAACTAAAATATTAAGTATTTGCCCTCCATATCTGATCTTTTTTTTTTCGTTTTTTTTTTTGTTATAATTAGTCCTCATTTGGGGGTGGACACAGACGAATTGAAGCCGGGAAAATAAGGCTGGATGCCCTTCTTAACGTTCTGCCGCGGGCCCGAACATGGGCCCGTCATATCCCGAATAAAGCGCTCTACCACTACGGCATTCCCCTTATATGCCAACAGCATTTGGCGTTCGCCGGTGGACACCCATCCAAGTACAGCCCAGACTCAAAGGGGCTTATCATTGCTGATCAAGTGAAAAGCGGCCTACCCACCATGGTATGGTCGTTGACACGAATATTTATAATAATAATAAAACAACATATCAATTTCTATAAGGTCTAGTTTACACACACACACACACACACACACACACACACACACACACACACAGTTCTCTCTATTAGTAGCTTGGGAATAAAATAATAATAAACTTTATTTCCATTTTACAATGGGTATTCGTCAGCCAGGACAAGCCCCAACCCCCCACTGTGATGTCCACCCACAGCAGTTCCTGCCAGTAAACAGCTTAAACTCTCGGTCTTGGACGGGGACCGATCTTTCGACCTCGTGAATGCGAAGCCAGCGCGTTACCACTGTACTAGCCAGCAGGTGATATATCTCATGTAGTGGTTCATGTCAACTCAGCAAAGCAAGTAAGTACAAGTTTACTTGTAAGAGGACCTTTACGATAATCAAATATAAAATGACCATCTCGCAGCTCGAGAGAGAGAGAGAGAGAGAGAGAGAGAGAGAGAGAGAGAGAGAGAGAGAGAGAGAGAGAGAGAGAGAGCATGCAAGAAGGCAGAGATGGGCGAGGTGAGGAGAGGGCATGCTAGGGCAAAGACAGGGGGCAGCAAGGGCGAGTCGCCGAAGCAAGATAAACGCGGTCGGCGTGGGGTCAAGGGCCGCCTCAAGGTCATAATCATTATTACCACTACTCCAGCAGACTTTTAAAAAAAGGTAAGTTTTTCATTCTTAGGTGAATTTTATACTATTTTTGCAAGTCAAACTTTGATTTTAATTACAGAAGGTTAATTATTATTTGTATATATAGGCCTGGGAGTTGGAGAAGCCTATGTAAAGACATTTTTTTTTCGATGTGGAAGACAAGCGCATCTTCGTCAGAGTTATTCCTTTCAGGGTTTCAAAAGCGAGCTGTAGTAAGGCAACGGGTTCTCAGACTGGTGCGCTCAGCCCCACCTTTTCATTGTTATTCTCTCTCTCTCTCTCTCTCTCTCTCTCTCTCTCCCTCTCTCTCTCTCTCTCTCTCTCTCTCTCTCTCTCTCTCTCTCTCTCTCTCTCTTTCAAATGAACATGTTTTCGAAAATGGTGATGCCATGTATTTCACCATACAAGGAATATATAGATAGCTACCAACCCCTCCTCTTCACTCTCTCTCTCTCTCTCTCTCTCTCTCTCTCTCTCTCTCTCTCTCTCTCTCTCTCTCTCTCTCTCTCTCTCTCAAGACCACAAATGCGTTTTCGAAAGATACTTATAACATATTTTACTATAAGAGATATACAGATAGCCAGAAATATGCGAGTTTCAATATCCACTCCTTATTCGTCATAAATGTTTATGTTCTCATTAATATTACGAAGTGTTCAGAAACGTTTCCAGATGGACTTCAAGCATATTTACCTTTGGCTACTGTAGTTTCAGAAACCTTGGGGGTAATCGAGTTGGTGTCTGTCTATTCTGAATGTACTATACAATAGCAGAATTAAGAAGGCTTTAAGTCTCCGTATTAACAATTTTGGAGATTCCAAAGTTAGTGAGATTAAAAATAAATGAGAGAGAGAGAGAGGAGAGAGAGAGAGAGAGAGAGGAGAGAGAGAGAGAGAGAGAGAGAGAGAGAGAGAGAGAGGGAGTCGTTAATACTTATCATTAATCAGTAAAGCAAGGGAAAGTGTATATATCATGTACATATAACATTTTCGCGACAAACATTAACATAGCAATAAAACACGAAATATATTCTTTCACAAAAAACTGCCACGAGTGGCTAAAGAACTATAGAAAATAAAAAGAAAAATAGAAAGAATAATGTAAAAACTGCAAAATCAGACATTTTCAAAGACAAATGAGAATCGTACCGTAGTGAATATTACATTAAGTTTGTAAATATATAAACAAACTTTGAAAAAGAACAGTTCTAAAAAAGAATGTTGCATTTATTACTTAGGTTTGGTAAGCATTTGTTTAAAGCAAATTGCTATCTCGGCAAATATGAATGGATTCAGTTTTACGTCACGAACTCCCTTTTCTACTAAGGGTAGGACGGTTGCCTTCTTACGAAGGACTTGTTTTGGCAGATGTAATCGTTACCCTGAGTGTATGCCTTTACTAACCTCAGTCCGTGACGGGGCGCGAACCCTCGACCTGCCGCCTCAGAGTCGCAGACGCTACCATATTGCCACGGACTACATCGGCATATATATATATATATATATATATATATATATATATATATATATATATATATATATATATATATATATATATATATATATATTATATATATATATATATATATATATAAGGCGTTTTTCTCATTATAAGGGTAGTGGGTGAGTCAAGGCATAATACCCAGACTCTTTGGGAAGAGAAAATACAGAGGAGATTCCCAGTCCCCTCGCTTCGCCCCATTTAGTCGACTCTGGCGACACTCAAGGGAACACGGAGGAAGTATTCTAGCAAAAAGGGGCCAAATAATTATTTTAAAAAATTCCAAATTAATAACTAAATAAAGAAACAAAGCAAGAAAACATCAAATATATACAAAAGAGAAGTCCAAAGTCCAAAGAATTAATATAATAAAACACATTTTGCTCAAAAAATACATTCAAAGTCCAATATTGTAAACGTATTCATTTTAGGAGTATTTGCTCACATTGCCCTTTTTACAGCGTCAAATAGATGCAACAAAAGAAATAAGTAAACAGACATAAAAAAAAATAAACACTCACATATACATAAACACATAAATCTGTAAATAAATGCTAAGTTCTTTACACGTATAGCCAGCATGAATAGAGTATTAAACCGACTGGAAACAAGACACACACAAGTACTTATATAAACGAAAACTGCAATTCATGCGCCATTGGCTTTGACAACGCAATTTTAGGCCGCTTTCACACCAAGTGGCACGTCGCATATGGCATGCCACGTGACACACCTGTTAAAAACCAACATCCGGAAATATATGAAACCTTTCACACAAGTGGCGTGGCACATGGGACGTGCCACGCCACTTCTGTGTGAATATTTCATATATTTCCAGATGTTCGTTTTCAACTGACGTGCCACGTGGCATGCCACGTGCGACGCGCCACTATGGTGTGAAAGCGGCCTTAGGGTCGCAGCATCATTCTGAAACACTCTTCTGCACTGCAAGTGAAGCTGAAGAAAGCTGCAAATAAAATTATTTTTGCAGTGACAACAGGACTGCAATAACAAAAAATGTACAAATTGGTGTTGATCATTTTGACAACAGGAAGAAAACACGAAATTTTGTAGTTATTTAACACCAGGAATATAAATTTGAGAAGCAGATGGCGATGTGAATTGTTTCAACCAAGTGAAGGAAAATAAACGTGCCTGTTAAAAATGTCGACAAATGGGAAATAAAACCAACAAGTAAGAGAAAAATGATCAAGAAGTGTTGATCTTGTCGACAACAGAAAAAATGACACAAAGATTAAATAAAAATTCGACACTTGGAATCTAGGCTAGTGTTGTGGGTCATTTCGACAAAATTAATTAAACAACAATACTTCAGATATACTTAATGACCAAGTCGACAATACCAAAAAAGATCACTGTATTTGAAGTTATGTTGATCATTTCGACAACATGAATATCTTTATGGCCAGAAGTGTTAAAGTAGTACTGATCATTTCGACATCTGGAAAGGTGAAAGCCTGAAAGCACTGTTGTTCATTTCGAAAAACATGAATAAAACGCAAGAAGTGAATGTTGTTGATCGTTTCGACAAGAGGAGTGCAAGAGGAGATAAAAAACTTTTGTTCAGTCTTCCGACAAGAGGATGACAGAAATAGGAAGTGCTTTGGGTGATTTCTATATAAAGTAACAATAATAAACTACTACTACTACTACTACTACTACTACTACTACTACTACTTTAGTATAGAATAAATCGCTACAAAAAGAATTAATAATTTAATGATCTAAAAAAACTGGTTAGGAGGAATTTTATTACTGAAACCCCTAAGTTCGATGTTAAGTCTTCCTTCAGTTACGATTCTCTTTCTATGCCTGCATCAACACCGAATATTCTCGGATATTCGTTACATATGTCTTATTATCCCTTCACATTTGACAAGTCACAATAATCCCCATCTCTGTTTCTCTTTATGTTTTCTTCGTGCCCAGGCTTGATGAGGGTAGATTATTATTATTATTTTTTTTTTTTGCCTGTCCTGGTATCACAATCATAAACAAGAAAAAATAAGACGATGGGTAAACAGGAACATATCTAAACAGACGAACGTGGTTTTGAATTCACAAAAGCCATTGGGTTAAAAACTCATTCATGGTGAGTATGTGTTTTTTTTTAATGTCAATTTTCTTGAATAATCTGGATCATATAAAAAACTAACTTAAATTTTTTTTTTTATAATTTTATTCATCTACTGATTTACTTTTCTGTTTATTTTTCCAAATACAGAGCCTCGAGATCGTGAAGATACTGTTCCACAATCTACTCAGTTACGCAGCTAAAGGAGTACTCACTAAGCCTTTTGGGTTAACAAGGACTACGATACCAAACGATGGACGCCTCTACCCGTTCCTCCATATAATCCAAATGACCCTTGTCAAGAGATAAGCTGCAAGGACCAAGCGCAACATTCATCGATCTACTGAAGGACAACTTACTAGTGTGAGGAGTCTACAGCAACAGGGTCTGCCCCGTCCTTCTGCCTATAACTTCACCTAGTAATCCAGCTTCCCCTTTTCTCCCTCTTGATACTGGTTTTCAGAAGAGGTTAAAAGGTTTCAACCAGCGCCATAAAATCCTTCCCCATCCCCCCGACTTTATAGCCGGACTTCATGAAGTGTCAGAGGTATGGCTAAAATACTGGAGTGTCAAAATACATTTTGTAAGCGCGCGTGATGTTTCTCCCCAAATGCTGTTATTAAGGCAGTTGTATTTCTCATTTTTTAATGCATGAGGGCTAGTACAAGGATATGTAGTAGAAGTTCGTGAAGTCCAGCGCCACGACCCATCACATTTTTCACACTAAGCTGACCACCGAAGATGGTAAGTTTGTATATTCATTATACAGTATGTGTGTGGGTGCATGCGTGTGTATGTGTGTATGTATATGTATATATATATATATATATATATATATATATATATATATATATATATATATATATATATATATATATATATATATCACACTAGGTTAACTAATCAAAATAATTACATATTATTAAGTTGCAAATGTTCATTTGCTTAATTCTTTCTTCTTTATCTCATCTCCTATTTTACATTCTGATAATTACAGACTTTAGTAGTGTTTTTGTTCCCTTTATTTATAGCATTAATTTATTTATTATTAATTCATTCACAAATCTACTAACATATGATAATAATTTACTTTTCCAATTATTTATATGATGAAATATATAATTAATTAATTAATTTATATCACAATATACTAGCCTATGAGAAGCTAATTATTATATCTATTAAATCTATCTATCTATCTATCCATCTATATAGATAGATAGATACAGATCAAACCGGAGACCACTCCCTTCATTAAATAGTCCCCTGTTGATGTAGTCTGTAGGTATCGAAAGACTAGATATTCATTTATACAGCCAAATCAATTACAGTCCTGTGTCATTTGATCACAAAAATAATAATAATAATTGACTACACTACTACTACTACTACTACTACTACTACTACTACTACTACTAATAATAATAATAATAATAATAATAATAATAACAATACTACTACTACTACTACTACTACTACTACTAATAATAATAATAAATTATCATCAAGATGTAAGTATACTTATACCCAGAGAAGTACCAAAACACGGCATAACCTGCTATTCAGTCATATATATCTTTTAAGAAAATGAATGTGATAGGTCATCTCTTTCTGATATCATGTATAGCTATGAATCTCTCGCAAGCGGTACATATACCCAAATTATTCAAATGAATGCCTAGATTATCTAAATAAGCGCTTCTTCTCATCCTTCATAATCCAGTCATCTTGAACAAAATAAAGCTATAGGAAAAAAATAATTATATATTTAATATTTCTGGATTGCTATGGACGAGAAAATTACACCTCTTGTCTCAAACAGTGTTTTCCAAACTTCTCTCGTTCATGCACCCCTTAAAGGACTATATTACCCTCGCTAATTTTATTAGTTATTGTATAATGTACATAAAGATTATGGAATGACTAGTAATGATATCTGTCGTATCCTAGACCCCGCTACTTCACCAAGAATACTGATAGCACCAATGGATATGACAGGGCTTCTGTGCTATCAGATGAAACCATGAACTCTGGTCCGAGAATAGATAAGGCGTAAATTGATACAAAATGTATATTTCTTCTTTATCTGCAAGCAGGCAAGCAAGCACTTACTCCATGCCCATCAGGCAAGATGTCCACAAGCAAGAATGAAAATCTAACACACCAAATGATAAGAAAAAATAATTCACTTCCAATATTTTTATCATCGATCTGCACTAAATACAGCTCTACCATATCAGCAAATAGAGAGAGAGAATAAAAAAAACATATTTTCCTTGTAATTTTCCTTAGTTTGGTATTTTCATAACCATTATTTTGCTTTAAAAAAGTAACGAGTGTTGAAGGAGACATGCGATCAGATAACGCAACTTGCATTCTTAATTCGTGGCTGTTGCTTTGGGGGTAGGCGTACTTCTGTCTTATCTCGGTCATCGGCGCCAACAAGGGGGTCTTTAGCATGTAATAAACTCTACTTTTGAGATAGCTACTGGGCTCCTCTTGACTTCTAAAGAACTGGATGTTTTTTGTAAAACTTTCCTGAGTTCTAAATAATTCTCTAGGCTTCAAGAGAACTCGGATCTTAAAGAACTGGCTTCTAAAGAGTTAAGATTTCAGAGATAAAACTCTAAAAGACATGGATCTAAAAGAATTCTCCTGACTTCTGAAGAACTGGCACCTTAAGGTACTTACTTCTACAGAACGGGGTTCTTGAAGAATTCTCTTTGACATCTAAAGAATTGGATTCTTAAAGACGTTTCCTAAGTTCCAGATAATTGGTTTCTTGAAAAACTGGCGTCTAAAGAGTTCTCTAGATGTCTTAAGATCTTTACTCTTCAAGAACTCTGTTGACTACAAAAGAACTGGGTCCTTAAAAAATTATTCTGATTTCTGAGGAATTGAGCTCTTGAAGAACTGACTTCTGAAGAACTGGTTTCTTACAAGAACTTTCCTGACTACTAACGAACTAGATTCTTAGAGAACATTCCTGATTTCTACAGAACCCTGTTTTTATTAAAGAACTTTCCTGACTTCTTAAGACTTAAGATTTTAAAAACTCTCCAGAATTCCAAAAAACTTACTCCCTAGAATAAATGCACACACACACAAACACATACACACATGACATATCCCCTCATGTGCTTAAAAAATGCGCAAACACAATATCAGTGGCACTAAGTATCATATTTAAGGAGTCACTGGAGTCGGGGGAGATTCCAAGATGCTGGAAACAAGCAAATGTGATACCTATCTTCAAAAAGGGAAGGAGGGATACGGCTCTGAACTATAGACCAGTTTCCTTGACCAGCATAGTTTGCAAAGTTATGGAGAAACTACTAAGGAAACATATCTCTCTTCACTTGGAATCCTTCAACTTTTTGTCAGTGAGGCAACATGGCTTCAGAGAAGGTAGATCAACAGTAGCAAACTTATTAGAATTTTATGATGAGGTAAGCAAAATCTTACAGAAAAGAGAGGGCTGGGCAGATTGCATATTCCTCGACTTCCAGAAAGCGTTTGACACTGTTCCATATGGGAGACTTATTAGGAAGCTGCAATCAATGGCTAGAATAGGTGGAAATGTTTTGGAATGGATAAAAACTTACTTAGAAGGAAGGGAACAGAGGGTTAGAGTAAGACACTCAGTGTCTGAATGGAGAAGAGTTAGTAGTGGAGTTCCACAGGGTTCAGTTTTAGGGCCACTTTTGTTCCTTGTATATGTAAATGACCTACCAGAGTCTGTAAATTCATTCATGAATATGTTTGCAGATAATGCAAAGATTGTGAAGAAAGTAAAAAACGAGAACAATGGTAGAGAACTTCAGGAGGATCTAAATAATCTGCATGAGTGGTCAGAAAAGTGGCTAATGAAATTCAATACTTCAAAATGTAAGGTAATGAGAATGGGTACAAGTGCAAGAAGGCCCAAGCTTGACTACTCGGTGGCTGGAGTACAACTTCAAGAGACAGAAAATGAGAGAGATCTAGGAGTAAACATACTGGCAGATTTGTCTCCAGAAATACATATAAATGGTATAGTAAGGGCAGCATATGCATTCTTATCAAATGTAAGGGTAGCCTTCAGGCACATGGACAGGGAAATGTTCAGAAATATTTATGTAACCTATGTGAGGCCAAAACTCGAATATGCAGCCCCCTTTTGGGATCCGCACTTGAAAAAGCACATAGCTAAGCTTGAAAAAGTTCAAAGACATGCCACGTAGCTAGTGCCAGAAATACGCAATCTCAGTTATGATGAGAGGCTGAGGGAATTAGACTTACCATCACTCGAAGCTAGAAGAGTGAGGGGGGATATGGTGACAGTCTTTAAATTCCTTCATGGTAATGATAGCGTGGATAGGGATCGATATTTTGATATGGCTGGCTCTAGAACTAGAGGTCATAGTTTGAAGCTTCGTAAGAAAACTTGTTTGCAGGATGTAAGGAAATACTTTTTCAGTGTAAGAGTAGTTGATAATTGGAATTGCAGTGTAAGAGTAGTTGATAATTGGAATTGGCTAAGCGAGGAGGTAGTTAATGCTATCTCAATCCATAGTTTTAAGGACAGGTATGATAAGTATCACTAAGTATAAAATGGAACCGATGAGGAGACGGGAAGATACGAGCTTTGGGCTCTTTCCCGTAAACACAATTAGGTAATCACACACACACGCGCGCGCGCGCGCGCGCGCACACACACATACGCATACTCCAACAACTCTGCAACTTGAAAATATTAGTATTTCCTATAAAACTTTATCTATAATCCCGAGATAAAAAAAACCGCTGCCTTATTACCTTTGCACAATTTGTAGTTGAAATTTTTGTTTATTTTTTCAAAAACTTTTTTTTATTATTGGGGATAATTGGATAACTTTCAGTAAAACGATCTTACTGAATTATAGGAAGAAAAACTATATACAAAGAATTACAATACTATATACTAAGAAGTACAATAATTTTCTATAAACCAAAAACGACCATACTTATTAGAAGGAGTAATGGTCGTTTGCATGACGCTAAAGGTGTCCCGTTATGTATAAGGAATAATGGTTCGTTTGTACTTAACTGCAAACTACCCTAGTATGTACAAGGAATAATTGTCATTTGTACAAAACTACGACATCTCAATGAAGTACAAGGAGTAAAGATCGTATTTGTTAAGCTACGAGACCACCCTATTGAATACAAGAAATAACAGTCGTCTACACAAAACTACTTAGTTACTAGTAACAACGGTCGTCTGCACTAGAGACGACCCCACTATGCACAAAGAATAATAGTGTTCTGCCCCAAGACCAGTCCATAAATCAATCACTCAAATAAGGTATTCAAAGATTCTATCAGGTTTTTTTTACAGTTTTTCCATTGTTAAACTGCCGGTTTATCACCGGGAGACTCCAAATTTGCACCTAAAGTAACTATATGCAATACATTTTTAGCTCAGTGTAAAAAAAAAAAACACACACACACCCTTTGTGCCAATGTACCATTCGTTACTATATTCATTCATATTCAATTTGTAAACAGGTTTTTTTAAAAGCGCATTTGCTTGTCTGTAAGAGTTCTTAACTACGGTACGATCTTCTGTATTATAAAACCGTAAGTTCTAAAACAACGGAACATCCAAAAATAGACTGACCTAAAAAAAAAAAAAAAAAAAAAAAAAAAAAAAAAAAAAAAAAATATATATATATATATATATATATATATATATATATATATATATATATATATATATATATATATATATATATATATATATATGAACTCATCCATTTAAAACATTCTCATAAAAATGTCATGTAGAATTTGCTGTATTTTACACAAATACTATATAAGTCAACAATCGTCCGACAAATAACGTAGGACGAACAAAAATGGGCTAAAAATAAACTACTTACCAAAAATAGATGTGAAAACAGTGATTATCTTACTTTACACATCCCTCTGAAATAAACCAACCATACTTCAACAAACAACAAGAATCAGATTTAATATAATAACACAAACACAAAAGCAACTTCATAAGCAGAAAACATAATCCTGAAACAGAGATGACATCATAAACAACACTTTGTTACGAAACAATCATCTTTCCGACAAGCAACAAAGAATACACCAAATTGTTAAAAGCAATGTCAGGGCCTCCTCATCAACATAAAATATTCTAGAAGCAAACTTGACATTATAAAAACATTGTTACAACCCAACGATCCTGTAACACATACCAAGCATTACAAATAAACTTGGCAATAAAATCCAAAGGGAGACTTCATCAACATAAAACAGAATTCATAAAACAAATGTGACCTTACAAACAACTGCAGACAAACAAAAATGGCCACAAAAACACAAGGTGCACTTCATCAGTACAAAATATAACCAAAAACAAATGGGATATTTTTATCCATGGGGCACTTCATCAGCATAAAACAAGCAACGGCAAACAAACAACAGCAGTACAAACGAAAATGGTCACCAAAAAACACAAGAGACACTTCATCAGTACAAAAAATAACCAAAAACAAATGAAATATTTTTATCCATGGGGCACTTCATCAACATAAAACAAGAACCAAAAAACAAAAAAACAAAAACAAAGGTGACCTTAAAAAAAAAAAAACACCTGCCGACAAACAACAAGCAGCACAAACAAAAATGGCCACAAAAAACATCAACAATAAGAGGCACTTCATCAGTATAAAATATTACCAGACACAAATGAGATATTTTTATCGCTGTTTCCTAATGGGTTTTAATGTTGCGTAGGGCGGTGACCTGAGGTGGATTGAAGCATTAATCAAAACGTCCTCACCTTCCTTTTATGTCCACACACGACATACCCAGGCCACCAACTCTCAAACGGGTTTATTTTTTCCCCCACTTTTTTTCGTTTTTTTTCTTCTTCTCTTTCTTGTATTAATCAACAATAAAACATACCTATATTTTTACCACTATTTTGTATTTGCAAATGTAGGGTTTAAAATAATCTTTTCCTTCAACATTTGGAGAGTATTATGTACGAATTGCCTGCAGCAATTGCGTGTTATTCAAAAAACAATAAAAATGCATACATACACACCCACACACACACATATCACTATATATTTATATTCACAATTTTCAATCATATTTGGTCACCTTTGTGATTAAATGACTTTGATTTTTAACTTCATAGCGCCGCACAACGCTAAAGACTAAAACCCGATTTCTTAAACAGTGTAAACTCAGGACACCATGTTGTTAGTTAGCTAAACACACACAAATGGATTTCATAAACGCATCTCACGCGTTTCTGTGCATGGCTAGGATCCCGCACGGGAGCCTAGCTATACACAGAACCGCGTCAGATGCGTTTATGAAATCCATTTGTGTGTCTAGCTAACTAACAATATGGTATCCTAGGCTTACACTGTTTAAGAAATTGACCAAAGTGGTCACAGAAATTGATAAAAATGCCAGCAAAACATCATTACAGCCTGCCCAGTCTCACCTTTTCAATCGTCTATGTGGCCAGGAAAAAAATTAGGCTCAGAATGATCGTAAGCCCTTTTCTCCTCATCCCTTTTAGTCGGTTTCTATGCTACACAGGGAAACACACCTGTTTTATTAATGCACTGAAGGATGGATAATATGCAATAATGTATGTGGCAAACAACTGTCATTTATTATATTTGCTTACATAACTGTAATGATTAAAAATGGATACAATATAACTTAGGCATATATGAATGCACAACATGGTTTGGTTTCGGTTTTACGTCACGAACTCCCTTTTCTACCTAGGGCTAGGAAGGTTGCCTTCTTGCGAAGGATTTGTTTTGGCAGATGTAATGGTTACCCTGAGTGTATGCCCTTAATAACCTCAGTCCGTGACGGGGCGCGAACCCTCGACCTGCCGCCTCAGAGTCGCGGACGCTACTATTTTGCCACGGAGACTACAAAAATACACAACATGCTATTATAATTAATTCATAATCGGGATTTTCTCTTCATTGATCCATTTATACTCACATTATTTATAATAATGTGATCTCATTACTATGTCGCTTTTCATTAATGTTTTTTTTATGAAAGCACATTTTGCAATAAATTATTTGATTAAATTTTTTTTTTATCAATGCACTTGTGAAGCCACAATCTGTAAACACAATAGCTAGTAATCGTTCTTTATTAAGGCAGTTGTTATTACATAATTTGCTATAAATAACTTGAGCTCAAAAAATAATTCATTTTACTTATGCATTTGCAAATGCACAATATGCAATCATTTAAGCTCACAATGTTTTATTGAGGCATTTATGAATGCGAATTGTGCATTCTTAAATGCCTTAATAAAAAAAATCTGAATTAAAAAACTAAGTATTGTGCATTCTTAAATGCCTTAATAAAAAAAATTCTGAATTAAAATACTAAGTATTGTGCACTCGCAAAAGCACTAATAAAATAAGTAGTTTTGTTAAATCATGTTATTTATTGCAAATTATGCATTCATAAAATCTTTTATAAAAAGAGATCGCTGGCTTATGTGACTGCATATTGTGCCTTGGCATATGCATTTTTAAAAATGTATTTTGAAATAAAATTACGTGCAAAACGTGCATTCGTAAATGAAATGAAAATAAATAAATAAATTAATGTCACAAAATAATCTTTTATTGATGCACTTACAAGCAAAATCTGTAATAATTTTATATTTTTATAAGCAAGTTCGCAGCTGTGATATCTTTTTATTGCAGCTAATATGCATTTCTTTATCAGCCATCTGACTATGTCTCACTGAGCTTACTCGCACATAAAAATATGGCGCGCATTTAATTTATAATTCGCTTTTAAATTACTCTTGCTTTTCCACCATCATTTAACATTTATTTCCTTTACTTCTAAACATTTAAATGATTCCGTAGAAGGAAAGGGTGTGTGGGTGTATATATATATATATATATATATATATATATATATATATATATATATATATATATATATATATATATATATATATATATAGATAGATAGATAGATAGATAGATAGATAAGTAGTGTGTGTGTGTGTGTGTGTGTGTGTGTGTGTGTGTGTGAGAGAGAGAGAGAGAGAGAGAGAGAGAGAGAGAGAGAGAGAGAAGAGAGAGAGAGAGAGAGAGAGAGAGAGAGAGAGAGAGAGAGAGAGAGAGAGAGAGAGAGAGAGAGAGAGAGAGAGAGAGAGAGAGAGAGAGAGAGAGAGAGTAAAATGTATTGTAGTTGCGAAATAATGAGAAAATACCAGTAATTCCTAACAAACGTCAAGAGCACTTTCTCAAAAACATTCTCCCCAGCACAGCCGTTGCTTCAACAGGGGTAAAGAAAGAGGAGAATCATACCAGCATATACCCAGCAAGACCTTTGTTCCAACAACTGCAATTAACAGAAATCTTACATGTACCAACCAAGCATGGCCGTTGTTTAAACATCTGTAATACAAACAGGACTCATACCTGTTCCACCTAAGGATAGGCATGGTTTCAATAGCTGTATCAAAGACAAGAATCATACCTGTACCAACCCAGCAAGGACTTCGTTTCAACAACTGTAACGCAGACAGGAATCATACCTGTTTCATCCAAGCATAGCAAATATGTTTCAAAAGCTATAAAACTAACAAGAATAAGACGTATACCAGCCCAGAAGGGCCGTTGTTTCAACAGGAACAGGAATCATACAAGTACCAAACATATCCTACAGGCCAAGCCTATATTGCTCCAAGAAATTTTGTGAGATAACATATGGTAAACGAGTCATTAACCATGTCAACCTAGTAACTTAAAAAATCGATAATGAGCTTCTGACCATCGATAGATTTTGCTTGATGATGAGCAAATCTGCCTGCATGCATTTACCAACCAGATAGACATCTGGAAATAATAATAATAATAATAATAATAATAATAATAATAATAATAATAATAATAATAATAATAATAATAATAATAATAATAGTAATAATAATAATAATAATATTATTATTATTATTATTATTATTATCATTTATTTTGTAGTAGAAGTAGTAGTAGTAGTAGTAGCGGTAGTTGTAGTGTTATCATTATCATCATCATAATAATAATAATTATTATTATTATTATTATTAGCAGTAGTAGTAGTAGTAGTAGTAGTAAGTGAATACAATGACCGGTTAAACCGAGCTAGAAAAAGGAGAAAAAGAGTAAGAAGTAGAAAAAGAAGACGAATACTACAAAGAATAAGATGAAGAAGAAGAAGAAGAAGAAGAAACGCCAAGTCCTTCTTACCTCAGTC